>QRDG01000193.1:752890-810338 GCA_012064385.1 Puccinellia tenuiflora
ACACAGAGCAGAAAACCGCTCAGGTGAATTACTTATTTCCCGCATTCTGTATGTGGACAACCTCCAGTAATTTTGGTCCATCTTTCGTCTAAATGAGATTTCTTTTTCTCATGAAATGTAGGAAACTGCTTTTCTGGATGCGTTAACCCAGCTTCCAAACCTACAGGCCGAGCAAAGATATGATGGATTCCCTAGCATCACTTCTCCGATGCGTCCTTACACAGATCATCCTTTTGCTGGCAATATGGGTGAGCAAGACTTCTCACCATATTTTGACAGTATCATAGCTGAGCAGGATCTGCAAGAAATGTTGCTTAATGATCCAGCTTATGCCAAAACGGACATTGGGAATGCCGAGTCCAATCCTAGAGCTGTAGCTGTATCGACCAACAACTCAAACAACGAGGCATTACTTGAGGATAGTTGGAGAAAAGGCAATTCTGATCAGATGCTCCTACTTCAGGTTAGCTTATGATGCTTTAGTATGAATCTTATCAATGTTGACACTCTGATCTGAACCTTTTCTCCCCTCCTATCTCCTTTTCTAAACAAAGCATGCAGATGGCACATATGCTACTCATTACCCATCTGGTATCAATACACTGCAAACAGTTACAAGCGATCATAATCATGAAAGAAGAACCCACACTAACATGGTGTACAGTGGATCAGACCTGGTTTCCCACTATCACAACCAATGTCAACTACCACCCGCATTTGATTGTCAGCCAGAGTCACACAATAGTGGAGCCTTCTGCTCCTCTAGCTCAAGCTCATGGACTCCTTACCCCCAACACTTGTTGGACTCTCTGGTAGAACCGAGCAGCAATGCCATGATAAATTCAAATGCCTCAAATGGACAAGGGGGTTGGGCAGCAGCAGCACCTTCGATGCAGCAGTCAACAGTTCCAGAATTCACCAACCTGCAACAAGGGACTGCGGCAAGAAGGATCCGCCTTGTGCGCGATGTTCAGAGGGCATCAGCCTCTCAGACTATATTGACTTCTCATTTGGAAAGCGAAGATGAAGCTGGATCGTGTTCTAGCACAGGAAGTTCATCAGACAACCATGACGAGGATCATGTCGATGAAGGTTCTCTAACTATGGTATGATTCTAACTTGCTGTAACTCCATTTAGTATTTACTCATAATAGTACTCAGTGGATTAATATGGTCTTGCTTAGGCTGGAGATCTTATGCATATTCAGGGCAGAGGGCATGTCCCTGTTGAAGTAGTTTCTGCGGTGGAAGTTACAGACAAGCTACAAAATTTATCATATAATGGTAATAAACTTTCAGTTTTGAAACAAGCCGCCTTAGAATCAATCCATATTCTGCCATCCTGAGCTGTACCTGAGCTTTTGGTAAATTTGTCCTGGCATGTCGCTTTACAACCAGGGCGGGGCTTGCTGCCGGATCAATGTGCAGGACGTGCGATCTACAAACAACAGGGACATATTAAGCTGCCTCGTGGAGCGGGTCTCACGCAGAGGCTCAAACAGGATTCTGCTCAAAATGGGAACGAAGGACTCCAGAAGAACAGCAACCATGTGCATAGAGAGTCATCTTCAGCAACAAGAAGGCAACCTACAGGTTCTGTTTCGCGGTTGCTATGGCTGGGTGTCCTGGTGATAGCCCCGTTACTTGTCTTGGTTGGTTTATGGAAATCGCTAAATTACTGGCTGGTGTAAATGGTTCCTCGTATATATTTTCTTAAAGTTTAGGAACATCAGAAGTGTTTTTGTAATGTAGTCAATTCATATTCTAGCTACTTACAACTTCCCTGTGTAAATGATTCACTTGGCAGTTCCATGACCGTATATCAGTGCAGTGCATCTACAACATAAATTGGAAGAGCCTATTTGAACTTCTTCTTTTCAGGCCCTCTATACATGGTCTCTTTTTTAATGTGCTGAAACCATTCCCATCGTCAGAGCAAGAACTCAGTTTCAGCGACAACAAAACTAAAAAGGACAAGGCCAATGTGAAAATTGATGGTTGATCAGAGTCAGGCTCAAGTCGACTACCAGACTGAAAAAAAGGAAGATGTATCTACAGAACATTACGGGTGTGTTTGGTTCATTGGCTATGAAAAAGTGGTTGGGGGCACCCCTAACCACGTGGTTGGTGGTAACCATTTTTCATGTTTGGTTGTGTGTGTTGGCTAGCCATGTTTTCTGTTTGGTTGAAGTGATAAAAAGTGGTTAGGGGTGGCCATATTTGTGTTTATTTTGAGGGATTAAAAATGCTTAGAGTGATATGGTCAATTATTTTTAAGATGCTGAGGAAACCCCGTAATATATTTATAAAAGGGAAAAGTTTGTTTAAATATCTATACTATACAGTAATTTAGAGAGGGAAATTTCTTAATGTGTTGAGGTAAAATATCAGCATCTGAAATAACTTTGCTCAAATATTTAAAAGGAAAGAGTTAGTTCAAATATTTAAAAGTGAATATTTTGTTCAAATAATTATAAGGGAACGTTTCTTCAAATATTCTTAATATATAATAATAAATGTTTTTCAAATATTTAAAAGCGTAAAATTACTTATTATATTTAAAGGGAAATGTTTATTCCAATATTATTAATGTATAAATCAAGAAAAGTTTGTTTAAATATTTAAAAGTGAATATTTTGTTCAAATAATTAAAATATAAAAGTTTCTTCAAATATTGTTATATATAAAAAAATGTGTTTTCAACTATTTTAGAAGCTATTTAGAAGGGTAAATTGTTATTATATTTAAAGGAAAAAGTTTATTCCAATATTTTTAATATATAAAAAGGAAAATTTATTCTAATATTTAAAAGGTAAATGTTTGGTTAATATTTAAAAGGGAAATCTGTCAACTTTTCTTAATATTTATATAATAAGGGAAAGTTTTTTCACATATATAAACGGGTAAAATGTCTTAATATATTTAATCATGAAAAGCTTTTTCAAATATTAAAAAGGGTAAATTTTCTATTTTTTGAGTACGATGAATATGTCGTAAAATGTTTCGCAGGCAGGGACTCGCCCACGGGTGGTTGGCCTCAACCACCACTTTTATAGTGGTTGAGCTCAACCACTTTTTTGAGGGAATATGCCTAAAATTTGGCTACCTCCACACACCCGACACCACAAACCAAACATAGGGTAACCACTTAAAAAATGGCTACCCACAACCACTTGGTGGTTGGCCACCCAACCAAACACACCCTACATATGTTGCAGGACAAACACACCGAAAGCGATCCCGAGGAAAGTCGAGATGGCGATTCCGAAGATGCCAGCCAGAATCCCTGGAACCATCAAAGAACTCCAGCCCTTTGTGGTGGCCATCCCGCAGGCCGTGGTCGGCCCGCCTACGTTTGCATTTGACGCTATCAGCAGCAGCTTCTCCTCAAATCCAAGCAGCTTCCCAGCACCCAGAATCACCAGCAGATGCACCGTGATCTGCACGAACGCAAATACAAATATGCCGGGAGTCGTGTTGATGACATTGCTGATGCTTCCATTAGCACCCACAACAGCGAAGAACACCTACAATTATTAGGAGAGCCGGGATGTGAGATAACAGTTTTTTCAGGGGAGGGAACTCGGGCAATTGAGCACCTTATTGCGATTTTGCGAGCAAAACTCAGAGTAAGTACCTTCCTGCATCAGAATTACTGCCAGGGCCTCGCCTGAAGGAGCAAGCTTTCCGATGTGAGAGGGAAACAATGTTGCCAATGATACGACGATTCCTGTTATGCAGGGAAGGCTTCCCCCTTGTATGCCCAGCAAGCTCGTCATATATTTGCCTGCTTTGCATATCGCAAAGGACACAGCCAGTGCCGCCGCACTTTGCAAAACAGGCAGCTTATCACCGGCAGCTGTAGTAGGTTCACCATCTCCTGAAGTGCATAAAAACATCTACTTAATTTAGCTAGGTTGTATCTTGTATGTTAGGTCACTAATGTGTGAAGAGAAAGCATACTGTTATTATTGTTAGCAATAGAACATGAGAATGGGACTGACCTTTTGACTGCACCTTTTCTGCCGGAATTTTAGCAGCTAATGCGAAAAGAGTAGTAAAATACAGTGCGCAGATAACATTGTCAGCAGCTAGTCCTGCAGCCAACACTGACGGGGAAACCTGGAGAGCTTCTGAAATAGCAACGTAGTTGACAGCTGAAGGACCAAAAAACGAAGCTAGGTTAACACAAGAGGAACATCACTTGCAATTTAAATTCAGTAACCGTGAGAATATTTCCTTGTAAACGTATTGTAAATGTGGAGCAATAAGAGTTTGTTTTAAAAAATACGAAAATTATCTCTCCAGCTAGCTGACGAGTGAAGTGAAGAGTGAAGACCTCCTCCTATATGTCGGCTCATGAGAGCGGCGGCAATCTTCCAGTTATTATTTCCCAGCGACCGCATGGGCACGAGCAGGAACGCCACGACCGTGCCGATCGTCGTCGCCACTGCCAAGCAAAGGTGGATCATCAGGTGCATTGTTGACTGAACCTGCGGATTGAATCGAAGGGGAAAAAACAAACTGGGTACCGGATCCGAGGAGGAATGCGAGGAGGAGAGCGCCGGTGGAGCGGAGGACGCGGCGGAGGTCGGCGGTGAAGAGGAGGAGCGGGACGGCGAGCGGGAGGAGGTAGTCGAGCACGACGCGGTAGGCGGGGGCGTCCGCGGCGACGAGGCCGGCGGTGCTGGCGGCGAGGCCGAGGAGCACGGTGACGAGCGCGCCGCTGAGGGCCTTCCCCGCGCGGGTGCTCTTCTCGGACCAGATGCCCAGGGCGGCGGTGGCTAGGAGGACGGTCCAGTTGCCCCAGTGGTCGGAGGCGGCAATGAGGGGGAGGCCGCCATTGGGCAGGACACGGAGGAGCGAGGCCGGGCGGCGCCGTCGGGATGCGTGGCGAACTGGAGTGGCGGAGCTGCAGCTGCTACCAGCACCTGTACCGGCGGTAGAAAGAGAAGGAGAAGAGAAGTGGCGAGCTGAGCTCAGTGGGAAGAAGAAGGTCCGCGTCGGCGTCGCGGTGGCCATCGCATACGATGGTCAACGCCTTCCTTCCTTCCGGTTCCTGGGACCAGAAATGGCCTCGTTGGACGACTAGTCAATGCAACAACAGTAGTGCTTCCCTCTCTCCTCTCTTCTGTTTTTTCTTTTTAAGGTAAAATAAAATTTGTTTTTATTCAACTTCAATCTCTTCTCCCGCGCCCTTTGGCACGAGATGCTCTTGGGGATCCGATCGACCGCATGTGCTACCCGTCGCCAGAGAAGGTAGAAAAAGAGTGTTTACCCGTTTATAAGAAAAACTCGCTGAAAACCGATCCACCACAAAACGCAACACTTGGGCTCGAAAGTCTGACCAAAACGCGGAGCGACCAAATCCGACACCCAAACAACTCAACACAACATGACGGGGGCGATAAACTGGAGCCGCCGCTCCGACTCGCCTTACAACGGGATACATACACAATGAAACCGACGAGGGGATCAACTGTACCTGACAGGTGGGATCTTAGATGGTGGGGCCCATTGCTCCTTACAAGTGGGACTGGTTGAGTATAAAAATGTATGCGTACGATTGACAAATAAGCAAATAGTTTGGAAATTGGGGCGTCTTATGATGAATTAAAAGGTCCCCCTACAATCAAAGAACTCTCTCTCGGTGACACTCATTAAAATGATAGCGTACATATGGACGAAATTTGTAGTTTCTCATGTTATTGTCTGATGTATTTGAATCACATCATAGTTTTAATATTTTTATCGGATTTCACACAAAATTCATTTACTTGGGCTATAACTCTCAAAAGCAGAAAACCTGTTTTCGATATTTAGACGTTCCAGGAGCCTCCCGGACCTCAAACGGATCTACGATTTTTACCACATTAGTATTATTTGGAAAATGAAGAATTAGAGATCAAGACGAAGACCAGACGATGCCCGAGGCATTTGGACTAAAACTAGGTTGATAAGAAGTGTTGCCACACTGAACAACTTTAGGGCATTATCTTCCCTGATGTACTATTATGCATATCTCATGATCAATTGTGTACACAAAAGATCTATTTGATTACATTGGCGACCAAAGCTGAAAAAAAAAATCATGTTTAGATTAACATATGCAAAACATGAAGTCATGAAGATACATATATTCATCGGGCTGGTCTTATCTTTTTTCAGAGGACTAGCGAGGACGTTTGGACTCGGGATGCACTCTGAAGCAGGAGCAAACTGTGGTGATATATCCAGCATGGTGGGACCGGGAGTGGATAGATGTACGTACGTTGCAGTTGCAGACAACACGAGAAGGAGATGATGCACATGTGGACCATAACATCACAAGATGGAGGCACAGTTATGGGATCATCTTTTATCATCTCCTCCGGCCAATGGGGCGCCGGCATTCGGATTTTGGTTGCATCCCTGTCCAACCAAACCACTCCATCCCTGTCCATAAAACCCACGCTGCATCCGGACGCCCAACCTAGCTGCGCCATTCACTTGCTCCTAACACCAGACCAGAGCAGCCATGGCCGCCCTTTCCTCTGCAGCCGTAACCGTCCCTTCCTTCTCCCGGGCCGCCGCCGCTCCCCGGAGCTCCAGCAGCAGCAGGCTGGTGGTGCGCGCGTCCGCGTCGTCCGCCTTTGGCAAGGCCTGCGGCGCCGCGGCCGTGGCCGTTGCCGCGAGCGCGATGCTCGCCGGCGGCGCCCTGGCTCAGGACGTGCTCCTCGGCGGCAACGGCGGCGTGCTGGCGTTCGAGCCCAACGACTTCAGCGTCAAGTCCGGCGAGACCATCACCTTCAAGAACAACGCCGGGTTCCCGCACAACATCGTCTTCGACGAGGACGCCGTGCCGTCGGGCGTCGACGTCACCAAGATCTCCCAGGAGGAGTACCTCAACGCCCCCGGCGAGACCTTCTCCGTCACCCTCACCGTGCCCGGCACCTACGGCTTCTACTGCGAGCCCCACGCCGGGGCCGGCATGGTCGGCAAGGTCACCGTCAACTAAGCTAGCTCCGCTGAAACTATTCTTCTTCTTATTCTTCCCGCCGAATTTGGACGTGCCAATCAGTTGTACGATCTGTTTTATGTATTATAAGATCGATCGATGAGGCTGCTCGCTGTTTATAAGTACTCGCTCTTCTTCTTCGTATAATAATCTGTGTCTGTCTATGTGCTTGTTTGTTTTGGCAACAACTTTTGCTTCTAGAGTACCAATTTGGGTATACTCAAGCTAGATCTGTCTGTGTGTGACAGTTGATACAGTGTTGTCCTTCTTCTATAACATCTGGTACAGTTTTAAAACCCACAGAATCATCTCCAAGGTTTCCCATGCTTGGCTGGCATGTAACAAAACCAAATAGGAGCTTTACATGTAACCAAACAACTAACAGGGGCGGGCCCAGGATTTTAAGACTGTGTATTCAAAATTTCAAAGAGTCCTTAAGATATATTGACGGTTTAATGTCTACTGTAGTTTTTAACATTATAATTGATTATAGTGTCATATAGTTCGCACTGCATACTACATGCAAGATACGATACAATTTAAGCATAATATCATAGGTTCATAGAACATATAACAACTTAAAAAAATTCAACATATATAATTACCAATTGTTAACCTATCAAAGAAGCAACATCTGAAATATATTTTGGAAAATGACAAACTGATAGGAAAACTTACAAATCACAGAAATATTAAATATGGATTGAAATGGAGGTTGTTCTGAATTTCAGCACTAACTCGGCGATTGGGAATTGGAGAAGGGGCCGGCCTCGGTAGTGTCGCACGTGCGAGATGAGTAGCCTGGTGGCCGGAACTATGGTCTGTCGCCCGTAGAGGAAGAAGCGGGATGAGCGGCGGCCGTAGGCCGGACCGGTTCTAGGGCTTAGTCTTGTAGGGTGCGTCAAGGAATTGGGGAATGGGAGACTGAAAGATTCAGAAATTCGGGAGGAGGACATGAGGCAAATCCTATTTGCCGCGTAACGCGGACGCTGCAAGGCTCTGCGCACCCTCCATCAGCGCATTGGGCCGGCCCAAGAAGAATTCCTCCGGTTAGGTTATTTGGTTTACGGTTCTTTTTTCTCTTTTCGTTTTTCTGGTTTTTTTTTTTCTTCTCCTTTTTTTTCTTTTTATAGTTCGTTTTTATTTTCTTCCTTTTATGTGTATTTATGTTTTCTTTTCCTTCTATTTTTTCTTTTTCTGTTTTTCTTCTTTTTATTATTGTCTTTATTTATTTATAGTCCAGATTTTGAAAATTGTTCAGATTTTCAAAAAAAAATGAATTTTGTTCAGATTTGGAAATTGTTGAGCTTTCAAAATTGTTCAGATAAAAAAACAGATTTTTAAAAAATGCCCGAATTCAAAAATTGTTTCTTTTTTTTTTGTTATTTTGTCACCAACATTTTACGTTCACTTTTAAAATCGTTCAAAAATTATTTTCGTTCACCAAAATTTTCCATTCACTTTTAAAATCGTTCAAAAATTATTTTAGTTCACCAACATTTTCTATTCACTTTCAAATTCGTTCAAAAATAGTTTATGTTCGCCGATATATTCTGTTCACTTTAAAAGTCGTTCAAAAATAGTTTATGTTCACCGACATTTACTGTTCACTTTAAAAATCATTCAAAAACAGTATTTGTTCACCAATATTTTTTGTGCAAATTAAAAAAAATTCAAATTTGAAAATTGTTCGACTTGAAAAAGTTCAAAATTAATTTTGTTCAATTTTTTAAAATGTTCAAATTTGAAGATTTTTTTAGAAAAAATAGATTTTGAAAATGTTTAAATTGTGAAATGGTTAATTTCTTAAAAATGTTCAGATTTTGAAAATGTTTAAATTAAAAAATGTTTAGATTTTGAAAATTAAATAAATTTTAAAATGATAATTTGAACAAAATGTTTTTGAAAAAAATCAGATTTATATTAAGATTTGAAAATCTGAATGTAACTTCGTGGCGCGGCTGGCAGAGAACGTAATTGTTGCCATTTTTCAAAATCAGTTCGCAAAACAGTTGAAACAGGCTATGGAATGAAACAATAGCGCGCGAACTAATTGGGCTAGGCCCAACAAGCATCGCCAAAACCGGGGGGGTAGGCGGACAGAGTTAGTGCATGTTGAACGTGTCAAATAGGAGCCCCCAGGACATGACAAGCGGTCTGGTGTGAGCGATAGATTAGTTGGGCCACATTACCTAATTGGGCCACTTGGGATGAGACTACCAGGGTAACAAGGACATGGTCTTGTGGACTGGACACTCTATCTTCTCTCATGTTTTCACATTTTTTAATATATATGCATACTATACTCTGTTTATACCTAAAATTATGGGTATTCAACTGAATACCCTTGAATTGAAGTGGGCCCGCCCTTGCTCACTAGCCCTAGAGGCTGGCCTATGTTAAACACGTTAGGATAGTGAGGTAGTTAGACTAGATAGCTAATCAGGTTGTTTGTATCTAGAGGTTGTTGAGCTGGTTTGTTGTAACCCTAGCCGGCCACGGCTCCTATATAATGGTCACGGCATGAACCTGAGGGCCATCGCCTTACCGCATCTCTCTCTCCCTATATGCTCCAATCTTGTTTTACATGGTATCAGAGCCATCTTGGCCCATGTCTTCTTCATCCTCCACCAACGCCACCGCTGCCCCCATGCCGGTTACCTCCTCGGTCACCGTGCGTCTGAACCACACCAACTACATGTTGTGGAGAGCCCAGATGATCACCCACCTCCATAGCCACCCTCACCTCCTTGGCCACATCACCGGCACCGTCCAGGCGCCGCCCTCCTTCATCGAGGAAACCACTGGCACCGGAGAAGATCGGATCACCAGCCAGATCACCAACCTCGAGTACGCGACGTGGTACGTCCGCGACCAGACGGTCCTTAGCAGCTTCTTCGCCACCGTCATGGAGGAGGTCCTCGCGTCCATCATGGGCGCCGCCACTGCGTATGATGCGTGGATTGTCCTGGAGAGCATGTTTGCCTCCAGGTCACGAGCGCGGGTCATCCGGATCCACGCCCAACTCACCGCCGCCAAGAAGAAGGGCACACCGGCGGCAGACTACTTCCGTCAGATGAAGCACCTCGCGGACACGCTCGTCGCCATCGGCCAGCCCCTACGCGAGGAGGAGACGGTCTCGTACATCCTTGCCGGTCTTGGGCCGGACTACGACGCGTTGGTCACCTCTCTCACCATGCGCAACAACGAGATCACGCTCGACGAGGTCTACTCCCACCTCTTCGCCTTCGAGCACCGCCACGAGCAACACGACTCCGAGCTCATCATCGGCACGGGCAGGCCATCTGCCAACTACTCCGGGCGCCAGCAGGGAGGCCGCCCAAACACTGGAGGAGGCGGCGGGAATCAGCAAGGAGACCGTCGCAGCAACGACCACCTCAAGGCCGCGGCAATGGTGGACAAGGCCAGGCTAGCGGCAACCACAACGGCGCACCTCGTCTGTTGTGCCAAATCTGCAACAAGATTGGCCATGTCGCGATCCGCTGCTACCAGCGGTACAACCATGCCAACAATGACGATGAGCCGTCCGCCAACCATGCTACTACTTGGTACACCGTCATCCCAAACTGGTACATGGACACCGGGGCAACTGATCACATCACAAGTCATCTAGATCGCCTCAACGTTCGTGAAAACTACAACGGCAACGAGCGTGTCCACGTCAGCAACGAAGCAGGTTTGCATATTTCTCATATTGGTTATGGTACTTTAAACACTACTACCAAAGCTCTTTATTTTCGTAATATTCTCCTGATGGGGTCGTTGCATAGAAAACAAAAAAATTCCTACGAAACAAGCGGAAGAAACCCCAAGGATCTAGATCTATTAGACGAAGGTAGCGAAGATGAGATCCAATCTCTTACCCTTGAAGATCGAACAAACACGTTTTGTCGGTGCAGGGGTTGGCTAGTCGATCCCCGCAACTAGACTCATCTAGTCACGAGGAGATGTATTTCCTCGAAGATCCAATCCGACGAAGTGCCACAAGGGGTAGCACCTCCGCGGTATCCACACGTACGGCTCGATGTAGATCTCCGCCTTCTTGATCCCGCAAGCAAGGTGGAGATGGCTAGATGGATCTCAGCACCACGACGGTTGTGGTGGCGTTGATGGTGTAGTCTCCACGAGCAGGGCTTCGCCAAGCCAAGCAAGAGGAGAGGGAGAGGAGGACATGGTGCAGCAGCCCTACGGCTAGGGGTGGTGCAGCAACTTTGGTGGAGGAGATGGCGGCAGCCCTACGGGGAGGGGTGGCGCCAAGGGGAGGTGGTGCGGCAGGGGAGGGGTGCGGCGGCTAGGGCAGGAGGGAGCTCCAGGGGTGCGGCATCCCTCCCCCAGACCCTCCTTATATAGCTGGCCAGGGGGGCTGCGCCCCTTGCCCCCTTAGGGCCGGCGGCTGGGGAGGCTTGGCCCCCAAGCCAGCCCCCTAGGGTTTTGGCCGCCCCCCACTTGGGCCTTCAGCCCGCATGGGCCCCTTTGGGGCAAGTGGTGCGGCTGGCCCTTCAGGCCAGTCCACCACCCCTTTATCCCATGTGGGCCCCAAACACTTTTGGGCCCCACTTCTAGACTCCTCTAGAACCTTCTAGAATATTCCGGTACTCTACTGAAAAATTCCCGAACCTTTTCGATACCTCCGGAAACCACTTTCCTTATATGAATCTTATTTTCCGGACCACTCCGGAACTCCTCGTGATGTCCGGGATCCTATCCGAGACTCCAAATCACCATTCGTTCATTCCATCAATTATCTCATCACTAACCCTAGCTACATCGGAGCGTTAAGTGTGTGACCCTACGGGTTCGAGAACATGCAGACATGATCATATCAATAATCAACAGCGGGACCGGGATGCCCATATTGACTCCTACATATTCAACGAAGTTCCTTATCGATTGAACCACGATGCTGGAGATTCTTAATTTCATATACGATTCCCTTTGTCTCACCGATATTTAATTTGCCCGAGATTCGATCGTCGATATCTCCATATCTAGTTTCATCTCGTTACCTGGCAAATTCTCTTTACTCGTCCATAATATAGGATCACCGTGATTACCACTTAATCACATGGTTGCAACCTTTCTGATGCTATATTACCGAGAGGGCCCAGAGATATCTTTTCCGTCACAAGGAAGGACAAATCCCACTCTTGATTCATGTCACCCAACAAATACCATCGGAGATACCTGAAAGCCACCTTTATAATCACCCAGTTACAAAGTGACGTTTGATGTCCACAAAGTATTCCTCCGGTAAACGGGAGTGACATAATCTCATGGTCTAAGGAAACTATACTTGGCATACTAAAAGTGTTGGCAATGAAACTGTGTGACACGATCAATTGCAACTCTTTATTATTGGGTCTTGTCCATCACATCATTACTCCTAATGATATGACTCCGTTATCAAGTGACTATAACAAGTCCATGGTTAGGAAACTCTAACCATCTCTTGACTAACGAACTAGTCCGGTAGAGGCTTACTAGGGACAACTGGTTGTTTATATTCCACACATGTATTATGTTTCCAGTTAATACAATTATAGCATGGATAATAAACTATTATCATAAACATGAATATGCTAATAAACCATTTTATTATTGCCTCTAGGGCATATTCCCAATAGTCTCCCACTTGCACTAGAGTCAATAATCTAGTTTGCATTTTTTTCGATCCAACACTCATGGTGTCTAACACTCATGGAGTCTCGGTGCTGATCATGTTTGCTCGTGGAAGAGGTTCTGTCCGTGTTCTGTACTATACAGTTCTTTATGTTCTTTGCAAAAACGTTAATGTCACCTAATTTGACATTACTTTATCATCTCATGATAAACCTATTATCATCACATGATAATTCTCATCATCACATGATGAATATAATATATTTGGTTAGAGAGTGAGATTTTCGTTTCCCTTTTATGCCTACATGACGTATGATCAGTCAAGAGGACTTTCACATAGCATGTGCACCCGGAACTCACTCAGTCTTGAAATAAAATTTCTCAAACCACAATATTATATCTTTTAATCCTTGAATTAATCATATACTCCTATATGTTGCAGACTCACAAATCGACAGTGCTATACTTTTCACTTCGATATTTCCGATCATGCTTTCGCTGCGCTTCTGTCATTATGAGATTTCCAATCTAGTTTGGTTTTATGACTTCAACCAAGTATACCAATCTCTAGATTCTATTATCTCAACTCCATGAAAAATGACTCCTCATTTAACATGTTCTTCTAACCAAGAACTTGGGTCACATATCGTCAAATACAAACACATGGTTCTCTTATGTTTAGACCTATGAACAATTCATAGTGAATTCTAACATATCCTTCAACCATCATTTTTGTACTGAGTTATCAACTCAATGTTTCACCTATTTTTCACAAGCAGATAAACCTTTCTTCTCTTGTTTTATTTTGAACTCCTTCAAAATCTTACTCAGGTTAAACATCCTGACATAATGCTTATCAAACATATCTATCCACCATAGATACATCTATCTCCATAGATATTTGACGTACAATTTCTAACTTCACAAGTTATACGTTGGTTCCTGACTCATTTACAACATTTATGAAATCTCCATTTCACATAAACAAGATGTTGTAAACTCCCACTCAAATATACACCATAGACATATTAAATTGTGAAACCACTTTGGCTCCCACTCAGAAATATGCTATCCTTATATTTGACCATGATTAACTAGCTCCCAGTCAAACATATGTCACCACATATTTTGATCATGGAAAATAGTTTCTGCTCTAACTTAACATATGTCACCACATATTTTAATTAGATCACACTCGTGTATATTCTCGATATTTTGGACACCTCCAAAATTCTTAATTAACTATTAATATCGAGAACTCTTTATACGAAACGCTAGTACTTTACTAGCTTTAAGTTTTATTTATTCCCTGCAAAACCCCTTTTGAGGAATAAATATGTGAAACGTCACTTTCACAAAATCAAGCAACAATTACTTTGTGATTTAAACTTAACATAGGATTACTCTTAGTCACTTTCGTATTTAAGGCTTCTATTTCTTCTTTGTAGTTTCGTAGGTATGTCTTGTTTCTGAAACATGACAAGTAAATCATGAATATTATTTTGTAACCTGACAAAATACCATATTCTTGAATCCTACTTTTCTTTAGACAAGCTAAACTGAAATTCAATGATCACCATCATTAATTCCTTTATGTATCAAGTTTTAACCAACATAGCACTTTACATATGTGCCACTTGATACATAAACAAGCAAGGTTTTAGCTTTCCATTTATTCCATCAATTCTTTTATCAATGAAACCTTTTCACGATAAAAACCACTAAAACCTTTAACACAACCAACAATTGATTTGTACCTTTTAGTCTCTCATTGTGGAATCTCTATTCATAGTCACATATGAATATACTACAAACTTTATTTGCAATAGTTTCTAATTATCCCATAATTATTGAAACCACTGTTTCACATAACTCATATGTGAAATGCAAATCATTAAATAGACCCTTATTTAAAACAGAGTGTTTATCAAATAAATCTAAATGCTATTATTAAACCCCCGAAATAAAACCCTTCTTTGAGACCACACAATATCAAATAGTGTGTGATTACAATATCTTAGGACATATCAAACGCCTTTGAAATATTCTAAACATTGTAATTTGTGATAACACTTCTCACAAGTCCACATACTAACATATAACTCAAATATTTTGTCTCTTTTGATCAAATCATAAATACTCAATTTTCTTGTTAACTTAATATCCTAAACTCCAGAAATTTATTTGATCTCATCAAATATCATAACTCGAACAAATACATATATTTACTCATATCACTTATGATGGAGCGCACAAAATAATGACATCTCACATTTGCTGAAAATACAACCAACACTTGTGTTTATCTTCGGCAACTCATGACACACTTCCAAAGGGTGGCATTTTTAGTCATACTCCTTCAACAAGGCGCATTGATAAAACATCAAAATGTTTATTCAATCTTTAGCATAACTAAGACAATTGTCATTATTAAGTTTTGGATATCTTTAGTATGTCTCTTATTTTATAAATGTTCAACCAATTTATCATATAGATTATAATAAGAATAATACACTTATAATCGAAAACTTGTGATTTCCAAAAAAGGATCACTCATGAAAATAGAACAACCATTGTCTTTGACATGAATAACCGTCTCACATAAGCAAGACACACTAATTAAAATCACACTTAATTCGATTACAAAACTTATTCAAATCCTCTAATCCAAATGATAAATGTAGAGACAGATCGTTGCCAGCATCAACTCCTTGATTGCCACCATTCTGCAACATCTTCCCATATCCTTTATGCAAATCTCAAGCAGCAGGTTCTGTTTTCATAAAACAGAATGAGTATCAAATACTTATTGAAACCGCCACAATTGCAATTTGGACTTAAACACTTATAACTTGTATATCACTATATACTTTCTGCATTGTCAACTTCTCTTGCTATGGGTTCCACTTTGACATGACGCAGCCGAGACACAAACTCACAGAAAGTGATCAAATTCCTTCCCATGACCTAGTCTCCGACATAATTCTTGAAGCTGGGGTGAAGCTAGCGTATCACCCCATCTATCGTGAAACCATCATTCATCTCGTGGTTCCAAACATCTACCAGAGTATAATCATCTTATGCATTTTCCTCAGGTGTTGTTCCAAGCAAGTGTTCTTTTCCATCTTGAGTGAAAGAAAACCGTTCAGACATTCGAACCTTACAATTCTAACTTGTGCTGAAAATCTATTTTTCAGCTCACCAACAATCTCCATTGCAGTCAAGTTCTTGAATTGTCTACCTAGGTCAGAATTCATGAAGGTGCACATCATCCACTTGACTTTCAAGTAGGTGGTTCAAAACCACTCTATGTACTCTTCATAGCTTGCAGAAATGTTTGGTTTTACTTCTATTGGTTCTTCTAGCACGTAGAGCTGAGCATGGGTGTTTAGGACTTTTTCAAACGTAGGTACCACTTAACAAAATTGACCCATCGAGACGCAGTTTTTCAGCAACGAACAGACTACCGTAGTCGACCATGATCTACAAGGATTTTTGCAAAGACATCTTAGGACTTTTGTTTATGATAATTTTAGTTCATCTTAATGAACTCGCACTAAACTCAACATCTCTCTGGTTGTTTTAGTGACACACGATCCAAATCCACTACACCACAACCGATCATCACGTGAGATGATGTAGCTTCAAAGGTGAACATCACCATGTTGATCATATCGTCCATATGACTCGTGTTTAACCTTTCGGTTCTTGTGTTCTGAGGCCATGTCTGTACATGCTAGGCTCGTCAAGGAAACCGTAGTATTTTCACGTGTGTAAATCTGGCTTACACCCGTTGTATGTGAACGTAGAATCTATCACACCTGATCATCACCCGGTGCTTCGAAACGAAGATCTTTGGCAACGGTGCATACTAGGGGAGAACACATGTTGATATTAACGTGAGAGATCACCTTATCATGCTACCGTCGCGATCACATCTAAGCATAACAATAAGGTGCATAAAAGGATTAACATCACATGCAATTCATAATTGTGATATGATATGGCCTTTCTTCTTGTGCCTTTGATCTCCATCTCCAAAGCACCGGCATGATCTCCATCACCGGCATGATCTCCATCATTGTGGCGCCATCACCATGGTTGTCCACCAACTATTGCAACTACAACTAATGCTACTCTTAGCAATAAAGTAAAGCAATTACATGGTGATTCAATGACACGCAGGTCACATAAAATAAAAGATAACCATGTGGCTCCTGCCGTTTGCCGTACTCGACGACATGCAAGTCGCGAAAGATTACAATCATGATCATTTCATACATTATCACAAATCACATATTGGCCATACCACATCACAAGACCCCCTCTGCAAAAACAAGTTAGACGTCCTCTACTTTGTTTATGCAATTTTTACGTGGCTTGGGTCAACGAGATAGAACCGTTCTAATCTACGCAAAACCACAACGGTGATATAATAGTTGCTTATTTACTCATCCTTTTGAAAGGCCTTCCATTGAAAATTGCATCCTCACTAAAGTAAGAGAAACAGACACCCGCCAGCCACTTATGCAAAACAAGTTGCATGTCAGTCGTGGAACCGGTCTCTCGTGCGTGGACGAGTAAGGTTGGTCCGGGCCGCTTCATCTCACAATACCGCAAAGATGCAAAGTGCACGCGAGAAGGTAGCAACATAAAATATCAACGCCCACAACACTTGTGTTCTAATCGCACCAACATCTATGAATAGATCTAGGCTCTGATACCACTGATGGGGTCGTTGCATAGAAAACAAAATTTTTCCTACGAAACAAGCGGAAGAAACCCCAAGAATCTAGATCTATTAGACGAAGGTAGCGAAGATGAGATCCAATCTCTTACCCTTGAAGATCGAACAAACACGTTTTGTCGGTGCAGGGGTTGGCTAGTCGATCCCTGCAACTAGACTCATCTAGTCGCGAGGAGATGTATTTCCTCGAAGATCCAATCCGACGAAGTGTCACAAGGGGTAGCACCTCCGCGGTATCCACACGTATGGCTCGATGTAGATCACCGCCTTCTTGATCCCGCAAGCAAGGTGGAGATGGCTAGATGGATCTCGGCACCACGACGGTTGTGCTGGCGTTGATGGTGTAGTCTCCACGAGCAGGGCTTCGCCAAGCCAAGCAAGAGGAGAGGGAGAGGAGGACATGGTGCAGCAGCCCTATGGCTAGGGGTGGTGCAGCAGCCCTACGGCTAGGGGTGGTGCAGCAACTTTGGTGGAGGAGATGGCGGCAGCCCTACGGGGAGGGGTGGCGCCAAGGGGAGGTGGTGCGGCAGGGGAGGGGTGCGACGGCTAGGGCAGGAGGGAGCTCCAGGGGTGCGGCAGCCCTCCCCCAGCCCCTCCTTATATAGGTGGCTAGGGGGGGCTGCGCCCCTTGCCCCCTTAGGGCCGGCGGCTGGGGAGGCTTGGCCCCCAAGCCAGCCCCCTAGGGTTTTGGCCCCCCCCCCCCCACTTGGGCCTTCAGCCCGCATGGGCCCCTTTGGGGCAAGTGGTGCGGCTGGCCCTTTAGGCCAGTCCACCACCCCTTTATCCCATGTGGGCCCCAAACACTTTTGGGCCCCACTTATAGACTCCTCTAGAACCTTCTAGAATATTCCGGTACTCTACCGAAAAATTCCCGAACCTTTTCGATACCTCCGGAAACCACTTTCCTTATATGAATCTTATTCTCCGGACCACTCCGGAACTCCTCGTGATGTCCGGGATCCTATCCGAGACTCCGAATCACCATTCGTGCATACCATCAATTATCTCATCACTAACCCTAGCTACATCGGAGCGTTAAGTGTGTGACCCTACGGGTTCGAGAACATGCAGACATGATCATATCAATAATCAACAGCGGGACCGGGATGCCCATATTGACTCCTACATATTCAACGAAGTTCCTTATCGATTGAACCATGATGCCGGAGATTCTTAATCTTATATACGATTCCCTTAGTCTCACCGATATTTAATTTGCCCGAGATTCGATCGTCGATATCTCCATATCTAGTTTCATCTCGTTACCTGGCAAATTCTCTTTACTCGTCCATAATATAGGATCACCGTGATTACCACTTAATCACATGGTTGCAACCTTTTTGATGCTATATTACCGAGAGGGCCCAGAGTTATCTTTTCCGTCACAAGGAAGGAAAAATCCCACTCTTGATTCATATCACCCAACAAATACCATCGGAGATACCTGAAAGCCACCTTTATAATCACCCAGTTACGAAGTGACGTTTGATGTCCACAAAGCATTCCTCCGGTAAACGGGAGTGACATAATCTCATGGTCTAAGGAAACTATACTTGGCATACTAAAAGTGTTGGCAATGAAACTGTGTGACACGATCAATTGCAACTCTTTATTATTGGGTCTTGTCCATCACATCATTACTCCTAATGATATGACTCCGTTATCAAGTGACTATAACAAGTCCATGGTTAGGAAACTCGAACCATCTCTTGACTAACGAACTAGTCCGGTAGAGGCTTACTAGGGACAACTGGTTGTTTATATTCCACACATGTATTATGTTTCCAGTTAATACAATTATAGCATGGATAATAAACTATTATCATAAACATGAATATGCTAATAAACCATTTTATTATTGCCTCTAGGGCATATTCCCAACATCTCCATGTTCCACATATCACGAAAAAATCTTCTTTCCGCTCATAAACTCACAAAAGATAATAATGTTTTCATTGAGATTCATCTATATCACTTTGTTGTTAAGGAACTGGAGTCGAGGAGAAGGGTGCTGGAAGGCAGGTGTGAGGAAGGGCTCTACCCCATTCGTCCGTCAGAAATAAAATCCAACAAGTGTGCCATGTTGTCCTCTAAAACTATCAAGGAGCAATGGCATCGGCGTTTAGGTCATCCTTCATCCCAAGTAGTTCACTCTATCTTGAGGCTCAATAAAATTCCCTTTGTAATTCCTCGCATGCACACGTTTGCAATGCTTGTCAAATGGCCAAGAGCCATCAACTTCCTTTTCCGCATTCGAATCATGTTTCCACATCTCCTTTAGAGATCATTTATACTGATGTTTGGGGTCCTACAATTCCCTCTGTTAGTGGTTTTAAATATTATGTCAGCTTTATTGATGATTTCACCAAGTTTACTTGGATATATTTTCTTCATGCTAAATCAGATGTTGAATCCATCTTCTTATGCTTTCAAAAGCATGTTGAACTTCTTCTTAATGCCAAAATTAAAAGTGTCCAATCCGACTGGGGTGGAGAGTTTCGACGTCTTCATAAATATTTTCTTGATCATGGCATTGTGCACTATATTTCCTGTCCACATACGCACCAACAGAATGGTTCCGCTGAACGAAAACACCGACACATTGCCGAAACAGGTCTTGCCTTATTAGCCCATGCCTCTATGCCTATGAAATTCTGGGATGAAGCCTTCTATACCGCCGTTTACTTGATCAATAAATTGCCTACTCGTGTCATTGATAATGCAACACCTCTTGAACGACTTCTAGGTGACAAAGCCAAACCAAATTATGATCTCCTTAAATCCTTTGGTTGTGCTTGTTCGCCTCTTCTCCACCCATACAACGCACGAAAACTTTCTTTTCGTTCCCAGGAGTGCGTTTTTATCGGCTACAGTAGCCACCACAAGGGTTATAAGTGCTTAGATGTCACCACTGGACGCGTGTATCTCTCTCGCAATGTGATCTTCGATGAAAACGTCTATCCTTTTTCTCTGCACTTCTCCGTTTCATCCCACAACCTTGGCGGTCCTGTTTCTAGTACTACTGACCTTATGACTTATGTGCAAGTTCAGCCTTCCCATGTTTTTGCCCATGCAGGAACTCCAGCAGCGGACGTGCAGCATGCTGATCACGTCGATCACCATGCACCAGATACGGACGACGGCTCCGATTCTGACGCGGATAGCCATCCTAGCTCGGCCTCGTCTCCCGCTGCGGCCCATGGCCCATCACCACCGCCCTCCCCCGCAGCCCATGAGGAGACGTCATCCGCGGCCCAGCAGGCTACGCCTGCTCCGATGCACGCGATGTGTACACGCCTTCATGCTGGCATCTCCATGCCCAAGAAGCGAACTGACGGCACGGTGACCTATTCTGCTGTCCCACGCCGACGTCCTCGAGTCCGCCACAGTCACCGACGCGCTGCAAGATCCTCGCTGGCGTGCGGCCATGGATGCGGAGCTCTCTGCTCTGCACCGCAACGAGACATGGCACCTCGTTCCCGCACCACAGGGCGTCAATCTCATTGACAGCCGCTGGCTCTTCAACGTCAAGCATCATCTTGATGGTACCATCGAGCGCTTCAAAGCTCGTCTCGTCGCCAAGGGCTTCAAGCAGCGCCACGGCATCGACTACGATGACACCTTCAGTCCCATGGTGAAGCCCACCACAATTCGTGTTATCCTCTCTCTTGTCATGGCACAGGGGTGGCACATGCGGCAACTCGACGTCGACAACACATTCCTCCATGGCTATCTTGAGGAAGAAGTCTATATGGTCCAGCCACTAGGATTTATTGGTCCTCGCTATCCCCGTCATGTGTGCAAACTCGAGAAATCCCTCTACGGTCTGAAGCAGGCACCTCGAGCATGGTTTGCACGGCTGAGTGGTAAGCTACAGGAACTTGGTTTCGTGCCTTCAAAAGCTGATGTCTCTTTATTCGTCTATCATACAAAAGATGTCACTATGTTCATTCTAGTGTATGTAGATGATATAATTGTGGTGAGCTCTACCGTAGTCGCTGCAGATCAGTTACTCAATCAGCTGCGCACATAATTTCCTATCAAGGACCTTGGCAACCTCAACTTCTTCCTTGGCATCGAAGTAAAATCCACTCATGATGGTATTGTTCAAGCCCAAAAGAAGTATATTACAGATTTGCTGACAAGGACAAACATGCTGCAAGCAAAAGGAGTATCAACCCCCATGGCTACCACCGAGAGGTTGTCTCGTGTTGATGGGGAGACATTATCCCCAACAGATGCTACAAGATACAGAAGTGTGGTAGGCGCATTGCAGTATCTCACATTGACCCGTCCAGATATCTCCTTCAGTGTCAACAAAGTTTGTCAGTTTTTGGCAACTCCTACGGATGTGCATTGGACTGCTGCGAAACGGATCTTACATTATCTCAAGCAGGACTCACTCCTTTGGGCTCCTTTGGGTGTCTGGATGATCGTCGATCAACATGTGGGCACACAGTCTTTCTTGGATCCAATCTTGTCGCATGGAGTTCAAGGAAGCAACCCACGGTGTCACGGTCCAGCACGGAAGCCAAATATAAGTCAGTGGCAAATGCAACAACTGAGATTATGTGGGTTCAGGCATTGTTGAAGGAACTGAGGATTTTCTTGAGGCGAGCTCCAAGTCTATGGTGTGACAACCTAAGTGCAACTTACTTGGCTGTCAATCCTATCTTCCATGCCCGAACCAAGCATATCGAAGTCGACTACCACTTTGTTCAAGAAAGGGTGGCGCGCAAGGATCTTGATGTGCGATTTGTTTCAACACATGACCAGCTAGTAGATATACTGACTAAACCTCTACATGTACAATCCTTTGTAAAATTTAGAAACAATCTCAACCTGGTAGTACCACGATGAGATTGCGGGAGGTTGTTAAACACGTTAGGATTGTGAGGTAGTTAGACTAGATAGCTAATCAGGTTGTTAGTATCTAGAGGTTGTTGAGCTGGTTTGTTGTAACCCTAGCCGGCCACGGCTTCTATATAATGGACACGGCATGAGGGTCATCTCCTTACCGCATCTCTCTCTCTCCCTATATGATCCAATCTCGTTTTACAGCCTAAACCTAGACGAAGGTATATAACCCTACTTTATACAGAGGCAGCTCGACTGCCTTTGTCCCATCCCACTTCGGCGGGCGAGGCCTCGGTGAGGAAGATGAGAGTACCCACGAGGAGCGAAACGACTCTCACAGGCGGTGAAGCAATAGAGAGAAAGAGATAGGAGAAATAAGAACTTTTCATGCTATTCACGGACAAAAAATATTTTGCTCTCCTCTCTATGTGTGTGTCGAATCTATGGCTGCAAATTTTTGGTGATGTATATGCAGCATGGATGTGTGTAGTTAATAGGTTTTGAGAGCCTTTTTTAATGGGAAATGATAGTATTCCCCCGGGGGATGGAACCGTTCCATCCTCCTGGTCGTGCGCCGTACGATCGTCCCCCATCGGGTGGTTCCTAGTCGTCCACGTCACCCTCTCATTACACGTTTCCACCTTTTGCTCCCGTCCCATTTTCCATTCGGAGCAGTTACTGCGCGGCGTCGACCGACCCGCGCGAGGAAGACGACGAAGGCGCGGAGCGTCCCTGGCGCCACCGTCGAGTTCCTCGCCCTCGCCGTACCTGTGCAGAGCCTTCCTCGTCCTCGTCGTCCCTGTACGGAGCGACCTGGGGGACGCCGTCGAGTTCCTTGTCCTCGTCGTCCCTGCGCCGAGCGATTTGGAGGACGCCGCCGCCTAGTTCCTCGCCACCACCGCCTCTCCGTCGACGTGCCGCAACTGCCGCCTTCTCCGTGAGTTTCTCGTCCTATCCCCTCACCTCCGCTCTTCTATTTTTTTGGAATTTCTGCCTGAATCCGTGCTGGATCCGTACTGTGTGTTCATCCCTCTAGGGTTTCTATGACCTAGAGCTTCTCCGACCATTGATTCGACGGAGTAGGAGCATCCGGAAGCATGTCGGTGAGTTGTTTTTACCCAGCGCCCTAGGGTTTCTGAATTTGTTTCAGGTTGTCACCATGGTTCAGTTTCGCCCCAATGTCGCTTATGCTAGGGTTTGTGTAGGATTTTGTGTCAAAAGTGTCCATGATTGTACATGATGTATGGTTCAGCTAGGGTTTGTGTGGCTTGCTATTTGTTTGTATGATTTTTGCTAATTTGAGTGCTAATTTTTGCTGCCATGATCCTGTATTTTTGTAGCTTTTGTTTGTGATAGTTTGCTAGTTTTGCTAATTTTTTTGCTTCCATGATGCTGTCATCATGCTGTAATGTCCCATACTGCTTTATGACATGATGCCGTCATGGTGGTTTGTTGATTTTGTGTTGCTTTTTGCTAATTTCAGTATCTGATCATAGCCCATTTAAATGTCATTTTGATCAGGATTCTATGTGGATGTCCAAGGATCGTTTTGCTGCAAAGCGTTTGCGCAGCATTGCAGATGATCTGTCAGATGATAAGAGGGCCACAATCAAGAAGCATAGCGCATTCGCATCGCTGCTCAATGTTTCCCCTTTCAATGTGCCCAATGAGCTCATTAATTTTTTGCGATCAATACAAGCCCTAAGCTTCGGGAATTCAACTACAGAGGTAAAAGGATAGTGTTCACCAAACAAATGGTGAGTAAATGGTTGGGCCTGCGCTCTGGGACCAAGCCAGTTGTTCTACTCACAAAGAGCGTGCACTCCAACTTGCGTGATCACTACAAAGGCGGTCTGAGCAAGCTCCCTATAGTTAATGTAGCAAAAATGCTCAAGGAGTTGGATGCAAATGACGAGGATGTAGAACATGGGACATTCTCTGCTGCGTTATTGTCCTAGACCCTGGCTCGGGCAATATGATGTGTTTGGACTACCTGGGCAGCATGGATGATCCAAAAAAAAACTGCATGAGTTTGATTGGGACGAACACATATTGGATTTGACGATGCACTATGCAGAGAAAATTCAGAAGATGAAGGAGAGGCCACTGGTTCTAGAGAAAGGCGCTTCAAAGTTTGAATTCTGGATCAGTGGCCCAATGGCGCTGCTTGCTGTAAGTTGCTCAACTTTATTTGTGTGTTTGTTGTGTGTAGCATTTTTTGTTTTTGCACGTGTTTTGCTTCACATGTCTGTTGCAAATTTAATTAGGTGTGTTTGTTGTTTTTGCAGATTGCTTACATGGACCATTTGGACATTCCAAAGAACATCCACACTATTAACTACTCCTTTCCCAGAGTATGTCATGTGACTTCTGCCGACTTCAATTTTATAGTGGAAATCGACCTCGATAACTTGATCAAGAATAACAAGACTATTTTTGGGAGGCGTCCGGTAAGTCAGTGACCACCGTATGCATGTTCCTTCCTTTTTTCCAATTTTCTTTTTGTGTTGTCCGTATATGAGAATGTAAGCTCCAATGCATGTTTATCATCTGGTGCAGTTTCTGGATCTGAACCAAACAATTTACGGAGCACCCTCGCCAAGAAATATTCATGTAGAAGAAACTGAAGTCAACCCATGTGCATCACTTAATGAATGGCTTGTGTGGCCAAGCATTCAGGATCTAGAGGTATAGGTTTGCTTATTTGTTGCTTTAGTTCATAGTTATTGCATCTGTATCATATGCAAGTTGCTACAGAATAACATATATTCTGCTTCCATCTTTTACACACCCCCTGTTTTTTAATAATGCTAATTGCAAAGTAGCTACGCTATTTGTGATTTTTTTGCTTCAATAGTGATATTGGGTTGTTGTCTTTGAAATTATTATATGATCCATACTAATATGTGCTGCTTCTTTTGAAATTGTTTTTGCTGCATCATCACAGTTCACTTGTTTGCCGACAGGTTCTGCCTCGGTTCAAGAGCTTGTATGAAAAGCACAAGATCCTTTTTGCTGCTGATGTTGACGATGCACTGAAGCAATTCAGTACAGGGTTGAAGTCCATGCACTCAAAACGCATGGCTTCCTTGTTGACTGATGTTGAAAATGACATGAGAGAAGGTGATGGGCCAAGCGTCGTGTTTTCAACCGACACTTCACCGGATTTGGCGTCATAAGAGGAAGATGCACCAAAACAGCCCGGGGCTAGGACTGATGTTGGTATCACACGCGGGAAGCCCAATGCTAGAAGTAATGCTGGTGCAGCAGGAGACGCTGCGATGCACGGGTGCACAGCAAAAGAAGCGGAGGGTCACATCGGAAAAGCTAAAGAGATTATCATGAAGAATTCCAAAAAGGTATCAAAACCTGTGGACAAGAAGCTGAAGAAGGTCATTTTGGCAAGGAAGAAGGATAAAGAGGGTGCAGCTAAAGAGGGCTCAGCAACAGATGGCTCAGCTAAAGATGTTGCAGCAAAAGAAGACGCGCCAGATGCACTAAGAGAGGGCTCAGCTAATCATGTTGCAGCAAAAGAGGTCGCATCAAAAGAGGCTCATGTTTCAGAGCGTGCAACAAAAGTTGGTGATCAGCAAAAGAGGGGTATGGACACAACGGTGAACCCAAAATGGGCTGAGCAGAAAAAGAAGTTGAGGCTCCCGGAAACGAACTCAAAAGAAGTTGAGGAGCAAAATAAGATGAGAATCGCAGTGGTCAAAGTAAAACAGGTTCAACAGCAAAACAAGGCTCCGATGATGACAGATAATTCAAAAAAATAAGTCGAGGAGCAAAAGGATGTGACCGTCTCAGAGGAGAAAATGAATGAGGGTGAGCAGCAACACAAGGTTACGATCGCAGCAGATAATACAAGCAATTGTATTGTGCCGGAAGATGTGCCACAACACGCTGTTGTCATCGATTCAGCTGGCACCGGGGCTGATGTTGGCGACCAGGAGGCTGTCAATAGCCCTATCAGATCAGTTCCAAGGGTTATTCCCCTAGGGTATTGGGATGATGTTCCATCTTTTGATATCTGGAACCAAGATTCTGTGCTTAACCAAATCCCAGACCATTCGGTGCAACAACTGGAGGTTCCTGCTGCACCATCTGTTGCTGACACATCATGTGCAGAGAACCGTATGTTTCTAACCTTCAGTTATAGCTTATTTTTCTTTTTGTTTCCACACAATTCATATTTTTATATGCTATTTTTCCCCAATTTAAATGCATCTGTTTATGACTTTTCAATGCGAATGTTACCTTAGGATCAGAGGAAGCCAAAGCGAAGGTTATCCTTTTTGGTGCACAGAACGTTGTTGAAGCAACGGTTCTTGTACCTGGGGCTCTGACACCTGTTCAGCTCAACACCATAGGTACTGAAAACCTTCACATGCACCTTGCTATTCAGATCTATTCTTTGTTTTTTTATTTTATCAGTTTCCCGTGTGTGTTTCATATGTAGATGATGACGATGCTGCGGAGAAAGATGCCAGTGTAGGTGTGGCAACTCTTGAAAAGAAGACGAGATTCAAGAGGGCAGCCAAGGAGGATTTGTCAAAAATAAAAAGATTAAGGTCTATCAAGATGTTGCCAACACATACGAGAAGTTTGTCATGCACAGTCGGAAATTCAAGCCCGACCGTTCGAAAAAGAAGGATGCAATCCCATAAGTTTTCCAATCTGTCTTGCACTCATTTTTGTGCTGCTTCATTATTACATACTAATAGCTACATTAAAGGAAACTTAATGCTTTCATGATATACCCTCATGCAATTTACTAATACCTATATTTTTAGGTTTTTGCTGCTTTCTACTGTTGTACATGTGCCATTGTAGCATAAATATTTTCCTACAATATACCATATATGTTTTGCTACTGCTCATCGACAGTGTTGGTCTGTCTATTCCTAAAACTTTGCACCTTTTTATTGCAGCATCCCATTTATTGAGATTGGACGCACTCATTGCACGTACAAGAGTTTTTGGACTTCCCTACGCCCTCGTCAATACCTCGATTCTCAGGTCATGGGTGTGTGGACCGAGAATGCAAACAAGGCAGCAAAAAGAGCATCTGACAAGAGTGCAAAAGCAATGAAGAAGTATGCTTTCTCATGTTACCTAACGATGAGTTTTGCAGCATGCTTTTTTGTACTATTGTAGTTCCGGAGCATTTTCAACCTACTTCTTCTACTACTACATTCTTTCTCTCTTTTTTGTATCTGACCACCTCTTTACCTTTTTTTTCTTCCAAACAAAAAAGATGAAGCTTAGAGTGGATCCAGTCGATTTCGACCCACAAGATTGCATCAGAGAGTTCAACAGCCAAAATGAGGAGTTCAAGATCCTGAAGAATGACATTGTGAGTTATGCATTCTTCTATGAGATTTTTGCTGTCACATGTTTTTTGTTCAGAAATTTTTGCTGAATCCTTTTATTTTTCTTGCTGCAACGCTGCAATGTAGCTTCACTTCCCTGTTGTGAAGAGTAACCATTGGATGCTATGTTCAGTGAATTTGCTGCACAAGCAGTTACACACATTTGATGCCATTACAAGCTCCAAGAACAAGTCCATATTGGAAGAAGCTGCAAATAATCTGGTGAGTTTTTGCTACTGAAATCCAGTTATACCTTCTTCTCAGCAAATAACCAGCACAAGGCATTTCACTGTTTTCTTTTTATTGATGATATATCACTTTTTTATATTGCATCTGTAGTTTACGAACTTCGCGACGCTAGTAACGGCTTCGAAATGTGGGAACATCGAATGGTCATGTTTCACACGTGTCACTCCTGCTCACCCGCAGCAAAAGATGCTGTAAGAGTGATCTCAATTTTCTTTGTTTATTAAATGAGAAAACCTTTGTCTGGATTACATCTACTTACATGATTTTTTTTGTTGCTCTAGCTATGACTGTGGGTTCTTTACCATGTTGTACATGGAACACTTCAATGGGAAGGTAATGATGGATTTCGATGTTGATGACATGCCAAGCTTCCGCATGGTGGTCGCAGCAAAACTCATCAACAGCAGGGAGAACCAAGGGAACCTTGTGAAGATAATGGAGGAAGAGTTGGTAGCTGATTAGGATTCTCATTTTCTGCTTCCTTTTCTTTTTTTGATGTACCGTGGAGATGGTTCTGTAAATCCGGAGGAGGGTTGAATATGTGATGCTATCTTTTTTTAGTATACTATGTAGATGAATATTCTGATTGTCTCATGGAGCAAGAATGTATGAAGATGGTCTATTTTTTTAGATGCTTCTCTCTTTTTGCTGCATTTGTTTAATGAATTTGCTGAAAAAGAATTATAAGTTTGCTCCAATACAGAATCCATGTTGCTCCAACAACAGAATCCAGTTTCCTACAAACCAACTGAACTGACACATACCATCAGGTTTCTTTTTGCTGCGAAGCAGGATAATTTTTGCTGCAAAACAATAATACATTTGCAACAACACTTATATTAGCTTGCTGCAAATCATTGGGCCATCAGCATAACAGATTGCAAAGACATGATTGCTTAACAGCATCACAAAGCAGCATATATATATATGATCTGTTTTTTTATCCAAGTGTTATGTAAGCAGCAAAAGTAATTGTAATACTATGTGGTCCCTTTTGTCTACACAGAAGTAAAATTTCCAGTTACATAATGTTGTATGCAGCAATTTATTTGTAATGTCTATAGCGTCAACTCCGCTCCAGCAGCCAACTCGGCATCCCTCGCCAACTTTGCCTTCATGTATACGCAGTCTTGCACTACGTGACCCTCCTCGCTGCAGAACGGGCATTTCTTGACCCTCTTCTTCCTAGGTTGCTTGGGCACTTTCTTCTTGTCTGTCTTTGCTCCACTAGCTTTCTTCCTTCTCTTTGCATTTGCATCCTCACGCAGCTCTATTAATGGCTTCCTCCTTTGCTCCTTCAGTTTTGGACGACCTGCAGGTTTTACCCTTGTAGGGTTTTTCAGCTTGCTACTATCATTTTGGTTTTCAGCACCCTGGTCATCCCCATCCTTCTCTGTTTGTGTACCCTGTCCCTCAGCTTCAGTTGTGGCAGCATTGTTGATCTCGCCGTCTTGCTGCACTTGTTGAGCCACTTCAAAACGAGCCCTCCTCATCGCAGCAACACGTTTTGCTTCTTCCGCAACCATGCCAGAAACAACTTCATACGTATCCTCAGCGAAGCATGCATCGGAAGCTAGATCATTAATTTTTCTGCACAATGAATTGTACTTCAATGTGTTCGTCTGAGGGACACAAAACCTGATTCCCAGGTTCAGGAGAAGCTATTGTTGCTGCAGCAGACCAGCGACGGAGCATGTATCTCTCCGGGATCTCCTGCACATTCATGTGTACCATGACCCGAATGATATGTGGGCATATCAGGCCACACATTTCAAATGTGTTGCATCCGCATGAATACAGCCCATCCTCAACCACCACTCGAACCCGATATGTTTTCATATCAAGTCCAGAGTTCGGAACAGGATCGTAACAGATGTTGTCTTCCTCTCCTCGCAGCGGATAAAACTTCGTTGACGCAGCAATAATTTTCTGAAACCTGTCGAATACCTCCCTGGTATAGAATGCCAGTGCTTGTTTCTCGATGGCGTAGCTGCATTTTTCACAAATTTGCTACATTACATATCATTATATGCTAAATTAGGTGTCAACAGATGCTACACTAGGGAAGGATGATATGCTACAATACAAAAACTTATCAATATTATCCTGTATGTTTGCTACCATAGATTCACTTAAATGCAACAATACAATATATTTTATGTTGCATCTTTTGTGATACATTTGCTCCAACATAGTTATCTGTGTGTTTTTTGCTACCAAGCATGAATATGAAATGATAGACATGCAATACTGCTGAATAGATGTAGGGCTCACCTCCCCCATAGTGATGCTGTTGTAGTCTCCATTGTGAATCCCGAGTTGTCCTCGCGATCAAGCATTAGCGATTGGCACAACTCGTATTGCTGCACAAAGTTCCATACCGAGTCACTTGGCCTGATCAGTGTCTTAAAATAAGAGTTGAGACCTTCTGATCTTCCTGTTGTGCTCGTAAATGGGAAGAATCTATGTTTGAAATACACTGGAGCCCATATATGCTTAGATTCCACATATTCTGAAGGTGTTTGTTCTCAGACAGTGCAAAATTTTGTATCATTTGCTGCCAACATATCTCAAATTTCTGGACAGTATCTGTGCCATATATGCATGCAAAGAAAGCATCGGCAAAACGGATTTCCTTCTCTCAAGAGCGGGCCGAGTTTGGTTTTCGCTAGGCGCAGCACATGGAAGAAGCAGCATCGGTGTATTGAGTTTTTGAACACCTCGGAAATCGCTGCGGCTATTTTGCTGCATTGATCAGTCATGATGTTGTCTGGGTGCTGCCCACCCATTGCAAGCATCCATTTTTCAAACACCCACTTGAATGTCTCCACCTTCTCATCTGGCAGCAAAGCACACCCTCGGACAACAGTGTGTGTGTGGTTATTTATCCCAACTATAGGAGCAAAAGGCATGTTATACCGATTCGTGCAAAAAGTTGTGTCAAAGAACACGCAGTCCTTGTACTTCGGATACAATGCTCTCGTCCTGCCATCAACCCATAATAGAGCTCTCACAACACTGTTGGCATCAACCTGCGTAGCATAGAAGAAGCTGGGGTTCTCGCCTTGCCTCCGCTTAAAATATCCAATGGTCATGCTCATGTCCCGCAGCGTGACATCATCCCGCATCATGGTTCTGATGTTGGAAACATCCCTCTTCACATAAGCTAGGCATCTTGGGTCACCACCATGCACACTCCTGAGGCAACCCATAATCTGTGCAGTGCTTATGTTCTGGTTATGCAATGTTTGCAGAAACTGGTAATCCTCCTCCGACACCTTTCTATGAGAGCGGTAGTAGCGTCATCGTCCAACCTGCGCAACCATTGGATTTGTGTGCTCCTCGGTGAAAACAGTCACAGTCCAAACAGTGTCTCGCCTTCCTACAAGCATCCTCGCTTTGCAATCATGACGCATCAACTTGTTGCGCTGTTTTGCGTCTGGGGCATCCTTGTGGACACCAGCTTTTTTGCTGCGAGACTTCTGCCCACTATAGGCGCTCATGTCAATTGTCACATCTTGTCCTGTCGAACAGAAGTTTTGCTTCCAGCAGTAGGCTTCTCAGCGGCCGGTTTTCCAACGTGCACACACTCAAACACGCTGCTCAGAATTGTATCTATGGGTGCATTTCTTGTTGTGCTGTACTTGGTGTTCCCGATGTGTGTACCAAAACCCAGCTTCCATGAATATTCGTTGTACACTTGCTGCGCTTCTTCTATGCTATCGAAGGTCATGCCAACAAAAGGAACCACAGCTTGTGAACAAACTTCTTCACCAGCTTCTTCAGCAGCAAATGAAACGTTACCACTTGTTGCGCTCTGTGGTCCGTCAGGAAATCCATTAGGAACATTTTCATGTTGCACATCCCCTTCATAACTTTCTGCACCACCAGGCTGGTTTAGGTCAAAACCACCCAAGATGCTGTCCGCAACAAATCCCTGCACATCAAATCATTTTGAGCACCATCAGTTCAGTAATTTAATGATTCATTTTTCCTGAATCAACATTGTAGCAATTATGTATCTGTGCAGCAAAACCTTCATCCAGAACACCTATGACAAAGCATCTTAGGTTGAGCAATAATTTTCTTACGCTGATACAGTACTACCTAGACCCCTAGATTACACCATCTCAATGCTCCTGTATTTCTATTTTTTGCTACCTAGAAAAAGTATGATTAACTACCTGACAGCACCATGGATGACATACAACCTACGATGAACTATACTGAACTATACTGAATTATCAGGCAGCAACTTGTGTAGTTTTTTCAGACAATTCGGTGCTACTCTACACAGGGTTCTTTTGCTACATACAACCCATATCGAAACAACTGCCTACCTAAAGCTACGAACACATCCAATAACATACGATATGTAGCAAACACGGCAACAGTGTATCTGAAATCGAACTAATTCGAGAAGCAAAACGAGCAGGTTTCTGTAGCAACTAACCGAGGCAGCAGGAGGCTCAATCTCTGGATCCTGATCGAAGAACACTGAGGGATTCATGAGATCATGCAGAAAACCTTGCATAAACCTAGATTCGGCGCCGCCGGTCGCAGATCCATAGGTAGCTCGCCACCGTGGAGGAGGGTTCGAGCTGTTGCTTGAAGCAACCATGGAGGGCGGATTCATGTGGTGGGGATGGCCAGGGGGTGGATAGAGGATGGGTTGGCGGAGGTGATTCATCTCGGGAGCAACGGGGAGCTGCACGCCGCGCCTCCGCGTCGGCCCGCCGTCTTTCCGTCCCGCGCATCGCCTCCCGCAAGTCACGGGATCCTACCCGATTATTCGTTTCTGACGGTTTGCTGCGCACGAATCGTTTTTGCTGCCGGGAGCAACTCGGGACCGGTGCGGGGAGGGAGGCGAGATCGGACGGCGCGGAGCAATGCGATCCTACGGCTGTCCGATCCCCCGGGGGATGCTCAGCGCTGTCCTTTTTTTTTATCGTGTTTCATTTTTCAGAAGAAAAAAATTATCCCACGGATCATATTCATAGGAGTACCTATGAAAATTGGATCCAATAATGAATGGAGCTGGTGGTGTAGAAAAAGTTGGAGGTGCGGGGAATCGAACCCCGTGCCTCTCGCATGCGAAGCGAGCGCTCTACCATATGAGCTACACCCCCGTTGTTGTGTTTCCGAATCATAACGTTTATCACAAGGAACGCAGACAACGCACATATTACACCCAACAAAAAAGGATCTAAAGTACTAGTACATCAGCCGATCCAATCTTTTTTTTTTTTTTGGAACTCAGTGCATTGCATTAAACAGTGAGCGAAGCAGGAATGCTCGCCACTAAACTCCGTCAGTTACAAGAGCAGGGTGCCCTTTCATGTCTGCACCCTTCGCTGCCAGAGCATGAGCGATCTGGTTACACACTCTAGGACAGAACGAGATTTTAAAGACGATGATAGCTATCATATGAACACATTGTACAGTCGCGACGATGGCTAACGTTGTGCCTGTGTCGATGGCGCAACAGCCATCACGAGATTCACAACATCGATCTATCTACTACAGATTTCTGTTTGTATTTGCAATCGCTAAAAGCAACTAGTATGATAATTTTCATATGCAGCGACAGACACTGATTCATTCATACTACAGTGCATGTACATATAGCCAATGTAGGGTTCAGGGTTGCCACTTCCTTGGCAATAAGCCAATAACACAAATGAGCTTCCAGTACAGTCATCAGCCCACCAAAGCTGAAAGGAAGATGCAACAAAAGAATATCTCTCTAGTTCTTCTCTACACACACCACAAGAGGGGAACAGACGACAGCACCATCAAAAAGCCCTTTCGACAAAGTCTTGTCTACCTTCCTTCTTCCTAGTTATCGGTCCATTGTTCCATGCTGTGGCCCTGCTACACAAAGCAAACACCACTCGTCAGCCTCAACACCTCCTATCTGGTGCCCAATGCAAGATATATACGTAAATGCAGCAATGCGCGCAAGACAAACAACAGACGGCGATGCATAACAAGGTCCTTTTTAGGCAACTACTCCCTCCGTTCCTTAATATAAGACGTTTTAGGAAGCTAATTCAACTACTCCCTCCGTTCCTTAATATAAGACGTTTTAGGAAGCTAAAACGTCTTATATTAAGGAACAACATGAAAACTATGTTAGCCTTGCTGCAAGGAGGTGAAATGGCTCAACGCTGTGCAGATTGTATATTCAGTGGCGTGTTGCTGGATAAGTTAAGTTTGCTACTTCCCCTTCATATAGACACACCCGCCTCCTTGGGTGCAAACAACCTTGCCCTTGCAAGAGCATAGACATATTAACAAGAGAATTAATCAACCAAGGACCCAAGAGCATGGACGGCAAGGTGTAAACTTAAAGTTGGATGAAATCAACGTATATCGATTTTCGGACATAATATCATACAACAAATAACACATCATAGCCATCTAATAACCTCCAAACTTCTCATTGCACAACATATGTTATCTTGTTCTTTTGGATGAATACTTTTTTATGCGTGGAGAATGTAAAAACCTATTGCGTCATAGTAAGACCTACTTGATCTTTTTTTGTTTAAACTGGAACTAAAGTTAGTCAAATAGCATCACATATAATTATAGGAGATGCAGTATAACTACTGACAGATGTTACTGTGGCCCTTGAGCAACCCTTCCAAATCAAGCAATGTATTCCTTTCAAACAGGCCTATATAGTACAGTGCTGTCTACCCGAAGAGAGCATGCAATCTTGAACCAAACAATCAAGAAGAGAAAAATAGCCAAACATCCTGATCAACAAATGCATTGGTATACATTTCTCCACGCTATAAAACTTTTGCTCTTACCTTCTTCTATAACAGCGACATAAAGACAGGCATAATCATACAGCTCGACATTTGCAGATGGCATTGGCCAACTCACACAATTAAACGAGAACTTCGACTGCAGGCTGAGCACTACATAGAACATTTTCCCATGGCCCGACGACTAGCATGGATCATAGAAAAAAATGAATACACAGCTCCCGTCGACAATCACTGACTATCCAGCCCATCACAAGATAAACAAGGTAAATACTATCCCTCCGTCCCATATACTGTAACATCTTATATTAAGAGACAGAGTGAGTAGAATCTAAATCAAGACACTGAACTCAAGCTTGATTGAACTAATTGCTAACAATGGAAAGCCATACAAGGTATTTTGCAATCGCATTGGCAACACGTGAGATGGCAATCACTTTACAATCATCCCTAACGATGAAATATCTTGATAGTGAAATGTGTAAGGTTATACCTCCTCATCCCTCTGTTCCCCTCTTTCTTGCAAGCGCTTCAGTCGAGATCCTCGTAGGAGCGAGGTGCACCGTTGTTGTCTCCAGAAGCATCAGCATCCTGGCTGCCTGGATCACTGCTCTCCGCATGTAAACCGAACGCGGCCCTGAGAGGCCAAGGCAGCGATATCCTGAACCTTCTCTCCATCACCCTCGGCGAAGGGGCGCCAGGGGATGCCGGAGCCGCAGCAGCAGGAGCGGCAGAGGCAGCGGCCTGGCGGTTGTCGTAGTCAGGGTCGTCAGTGGGCAGCTCGTGGCGGCAGACAGGGCAGGAGCTGTGCAGTTCGAGCCAGGGGAGGATGCAGTCCTTGTGGAAGACGTGTTTGCAGGGCAGCTGCTTGGCTGAGGCGCCGAGTTGGAAGTCGTCCATGCAGACGGCGCACTGGGCGCCCCCGTCGGCAGCCATCATGTCGGCGGAGACAGCGACGTCGGGGAGCGCAGAGACGGCGGCCTTGGCGGCGGGCGGGGTGCCGTAGCGGTTGGGGTCGTTCTCGGCGAGCTGCTGGATGAGCTGCTCGAGGCCGGATCCCATGAAGTAGTCGCCGAGGTTGAACCCCCCGCCGCCGGCACCGCCGCCGAAGACTCCGGCGGGGAAGGAGGAGCCCTCGAGGACGATCTGGATGGTGGCCCCGCCGGAGAGGATGCCGCCGAGGTGGCCATGGAGGAAGTCGTTGACGTCGAACTGCGCGCCGGAGGCGGAGGCGGCAGCGCGGGGCGCGGACGGGGAGGGAGGGCCGAGGACGCCGGCGAGGTCGCTGGGGTGGCGGAGGTCGAGGAGGCTGGACAAGGGGAAGAAGGGGTGCGATGGCGGCGGCGGGGGGCTAGGGTTTGGCGGCTCGTCGAGGAGCTCCTCGACAAATTGCCCGGCGCAGAGGGGGCAGAAGACGTCGTCGTCGTGGGAGGCCGGAGGAGGGATGGGGACGGTGCAGTCGCACTGGTGGCAGTAGTAGCTGCGCGGCGGCTGCGGCGGCTGAGCCGACGACGACGACGACATGGCGATCGATCGAGACCTAGCCGACGGATAGATGGGGAATTCCAAACAGAAGAGAGAGGTTTCGGTTCTTAAATTCTTTCGATTTTTCTCCGGGATTTTGTTTTGTTTTTATATATATATGACTGAGAAGGCGCGTTAAGGTATGACTGACTGTGGGCCATGCATGCCGCGTGGACTAGGAGGCTCCTTGAAGGATCTAGAATGCTCCTCGACTGACCAAGCAGTTTCTCCGACGCCAGCGTGGATCTGGTAGGAGTTTTGTTTCTTTTGATAAGAAAAATCAACTTGCGTCTACAACACCTGGCAAAAGTTTTGTTTCTTCAACTTGCGTCTATACGACCTTTTTCTTTCTTCGAAGAAAATTCTTGTGTTCATCCGGTGGATGGATTCTCCGGTTCAAGTCGCCCACAAGTCATCTTCTCCGAGCACGAGAGGATTGAAGGATGCCTCCTCCTCCCTTTCCGCACGATCGAGCAAATCAATCTACTATTTTTTCATTACTAATTTCTCTTGCCCTCATTTTCTCGCTTCTTGTTCTTCGTTGTTTCTCATCTAAGGGCAGTGAATCAGAAAGCTCTTTGGATAGTCAAGCTGACCTAGAGCAACTCGTAGCCTCCGCGGCCCTAACTGGGTCTCTCCCATGCGTGTGGGGTTTCGGGTCTTCAATAAACCTTGTTGTTGTGTCTTGCGTACCGCGCTCCCGGTAAGGCTCCTTTCTAAAATGTGTCATGCATATCACACTCGATGTTGGGGGAACACAGTGACGTATTTATGTGCATACAGACTTTTTGGTGATTCTGTTGGGGACCAAGTTTCGAACAATTTTTCATGATCGTTAGGTGCTATGAAGAGATCGTCATCAAGAGGTTGCAATATAAAAGGGTAATATGAATAATCAATTCATCTGTGTAGATATAAATAACTCATATGATGCAGAATAATCTCCATGCTTCAAATTCTTATAATATTAGCAACATGTAACATACTTATTCAAAATCACATGCATCGGAAACCCCACAAATCCATATCCCAATGAACAACATGATGAGTTTGGCTAATCAATATGGAACTCCTGATGTTAGATATTTCAGTACCTTGTAGTGGCGGATCTTGGCCAACATGATAAGAAGGAGAAAAGAGAGTAATTGACGACTAAGCGGGATAATGTGAATATTTGTATCATATACATGGTATTTATTTTCTAAATGTGATTGGTAGTATGAACATTTTCTTTGAGTTGGGGGTGTGTGTGGGGGGGGGGGGGGGGGTGGCACTGCCCAGCTTGGCCACAACTAAGATCCACCACTGGTAGCATGCAAGAGAGTGTTTCACGTTTATCCATCAACAATTAACTCATAATATGTAAGTCCACCTTCAAACATGTTGATAGATAGGGACCCTCAATAGTCATGTTCTACACCATATGTTATTAATTTTGTTCTTATGCAACTAGTGATATTCATAATTCGGCTTTGTACCTTCAAATTGTTCATACACAAATAAGTGAAAATGCAACAATTAATATTCATAATTTGGCTTTGCACCTTTATAGCGGTCATAGACGAATAATTTAATTTGCGCTCCTTCATTAGATAATCTAGAACAGATAAATAGAGAACAGACACCCTCAATAGTCAAATGATGATATTTCGGATGCACGCTTACATCACATGTGTACTAGTTAGGTTTCACATAATCAATAGCATCAAGAGGAATACAAATTCTTTTGAGGTTCCGGGGGCTTTTAGGGAATTTTCGGTGTTTTTGCAAAAGGTAACTGAAATGCATGAATATAACTTGAGTGCCCATGCTAACTATATAAGTATAAAAAAATAACAATGACAACTTTTAGGATTCTTACCAACCTGGTTTACTAAAAGCGTTGCGCTCCTAGAAATGGTGCCAACAAAGTGTATTCATGTCCACAAGTGTAGGTGATATATTATACGATGTATAAATAATCAATGAGTATCTAACCCACGAGGAGCTTAAGGAACTAACTTACATAGTTGTCTATGCAATCTAATCTAAACTATAATATTGGGATAGGTGGTGATGGTACGTCGTGGCAATTTTACGTTTTAGTCCCTCTGGAATACTAAAATCAACCCGCGGTCTTTTTTTAAGTTTGTCGCTCGTCCTCTCCGATTGAAAACACGCACGGTCAAAACAACATAGGTCACGCAGGCCTGGGCCCATGCACTGGTTGCGGCCCAGACACATGCTGTTTCCGGCCCAGGTCAATAGAGAAGTGCCCAGTAAAAAAGCCAATAAACAAGAGCCCAGTAAAAAAACACGTATGACTTTGCTCACGGCGCTAGCAGAATGCCACTGCCACTGGTACTGTGATTTAGTTTGGAAGCAGCTTAGTGATTACTATGTTCCCCTGGTAGTAGCAGTTCAATTGTTCCATTAGAGAACTCCTCTCTCACTATTTTAATTAATTTTTCGTGGGCGCTCTTCCTATTTTTTGCATTTAAGTGAAGTAGCCATATCCTTGGTTGATCATGGTCACCGATGAGGATATATTCTGCAGGTGGGACGGATGGTATATACTTTCCAAGGTCTGCAAGAAGTGTGGTATTATTTAAGAAATGTACATAGTTTAACCTTTTCTATAATTATTATTTTTGTATGGTATATACTTTCCAAGGTCTGCAAGAAGTGTGGTATTATTTAAGAAATGTACACAGTTTAACCTTTTCTATAATTATTATTTTTGTTACTTTACTAGCTCTCTGCTCCTTTCTGAATAGGGGTCTATGGTCTTCAATATTCAACTCATTTTACAGAAGACAATTCCTTTAAATTCATGAAAAGTATAAATTTCAACCTTGCAATTATATTCTTATTGCTAATTTTAGTACTCCCTCCGATTCATAAAAAGTGGTCGCTCATTTTATACTAAGTTAGTACAACTTTATACTAAATGGTCGACACTTTTTATGGATCGGAGGGACTACTAATTTTCATTAGTGATTATACTTTTTAAATATCAAAAATTGCTGCACTTGATTATTTGTGTATAGTACGGCTTTGTGGGTTTATGATCTGTGAGTAAGTAGTGCTGTGATCTGCCTTAATGTCAGCCAGAAAACATTAAGGCTGTAAAAATGCCCCTGACCTGGACAAATCATGATTTAGATACGTAGTAGAGAAGTTCAGACATAAAATCCCTGCTAAACAGCGGATCAGAAGAACTAAGATTCAGCGTCATGATAATGGTGTTGCACATGCGTTGCCGTTGTTTAGTTTTACTAATTTTTTTATCGCCCGTTGCAACACACGGGCATTTTGCTAGTAGTTGTAAATGTTGCAAATAAGTGATTGCTAGATTTTTTTAAGTATAAGATAAAAAAAATGAAGTTAAAAAGTAATATTGTTGAGAGATGACTCAATCCTCGTAGCACTAAGAGGACAAGCCCAAAGTTGTACTATATAAAATGCAAACGTTCCCAGGGACTCCATGCATATGTTCTAGACAAGTGTTTCCATGTAAAGCACGGTAAGCAAAGTGTCAATGTTATTCTTATTGGACGGAATTTAAGCTAGGTGTACACATATTCATGCAGAATGACACCCTAATGGTTGATCTTAGACCAATATCCATGCCCAATAAAGAGAGTTATTAAGGTATAAATGACCGTCATTGCCTTAAGTTCTAGGGTCCGTGTAAAACACCCCTTATTTCAATTCCAAGATTTGGAAAAATGTTTTTATCATCTCCAGTATTGCCTTCTCTTCCTTACTCTAAGGTGCAACCGTATGATCCCATAAAGGTGAACTAAAATACAATCTATATTCATACAATACCAACTTAGAATAAACTTGACCACATACTCATACCATACTATAAGGGAATCATGGACAAGGTTTCCTATGCCCTATCTATATTAAAGACGAACGAAATGCCGGCCTCTCCGCGCTCGGCGACTGTAGCTAGCTACAGTAGCTACTGTAGATGCTACAGTAGCTACTGTTGCGGCGATCCCGGCCGTCGAACGGCGATCCGACGGCCCGGGAACGCGTCAGTGACGGTTTTGTAGTAAGGCCCTTCACAAACACATAAATAGAACCCCCAGTCCACGTAAACGCGAGGCGAGGGACCGATTCGAAAATTGCGAAAACTATGAGTACTTCTCTGCAAACGTCCACAGACCGCCCCCCTCTCCCTCTCTCTCCCCCGCGCGGCGGCGATGTTGCCGACGCCGCCGACACGCCGGCATGCCGCTCCGGCGCTCCCCGCTCAGATCGACGGACGCGGGGAGCTCCGATGTCGCGTGCTCCACCTCCTCGCCGAGCTCCGCGTGTCGAAACGGCGCAGGTGCGCCGGAATCGACGCCGGCGTGCCCGCAGGCCGCCGCCGCATTCGCACGCCGCCGACGACGCTCCGGCGACTTACAAGTGGCGGCGCCGCCATCTGCGGGTAGCCCGCCTCCGCGCGCGTCCCAGCTCGCGCTGGATCGACGCCGGCGGGGCCAACGCCGCCGCGGCAGCTCCGGCCAGCCCTCACGTCAGCACGACGTGGCGCTGGGCCTGGGCTGGGCACAGGGCATGTTAGATGGGGGGCTGCTGCCCAGCTCGGCCGGCCTTTTTTTTGCACCCTCTTTTATGTTTTGTTTTTCCTATTTTCTTAAAAACTTTTGCAAATCCCCAAATACATCTTCAAATAAATTCAGGCCAAGTTCTAAAAAATTATGTAAAAATTAAAATAATTATTTCAAATACTTTTGGACCTTTTCCAACTTATTTGAAATACTGAAATTTTAAAATTATACACGAAGGCTCATTTGTCACTTTTATGACACTTTAGAAGGTATGGATTTCAAAATCAACATACCCACCGCACTTAATAAAAAATATTCGATTATCTTCATTTCCAAAACAAATGAGACCAAATTCCACAAATTTGCATAAAATCAATATAGACATTGCATTTAAAAAAACATTTGAATACATAAATATTTCGAGAAAAATGCAAATTCATTTGCTCTGTGTAATTGTGGCTTCCTTTCAAATTGAATTCAATAAGTATAAATACCTTCAAAAATTGAACCTATTAGAAACCAAAAACCTTTTAAATATGCGCATTTCCAGAATTTAATTATTTACACCACGATACTCACAAAAATGACAATTATTTACACCACGATACTCACAAAAATGACGAAAGAGTACCTGCAACAACAAAAAAAAACTTATGGCATATGATATACATTCAAATTTCACAAAATTGTAAAACAAAAAACAAAATAGTCACTTCATTTAAAAACCAAATACATAAATATTTCGAGAAAAATTCCAGAAATTTGCGGAAAAATCAATATAGACATTGCATTTAAAAAAAATTGAATACAAAAAATATTTCGAGAAAAATGCAAATTCATTTGCTCTAACTGTGTAATTGTGGCTTCCTTTTAAATTGAATTAAATAAGTATAAATACCTTCAAAAATTTAACATATTAGAAACCAAAAACCTTTTAAATATGCACATTTCCAGAATTTAATTATTTACACCACGATACTCACAAAAATGACCATTTGAATACATAAATATTTCGAGAAAAAAATGCAAATTCATTTGCTCTAATTGTGTAATTGTGGCTTCCTTTTAAACTGAATTCAATAAGTATAAATACCTTCAAAAATTGAACATATTAGAAACCAAAAACCTTTTAAATATGCACATTTCCAGAATTTAATTATTTACACCACGGTACTCACAAAAATGACAATTATTTACACCACGATACTCACAAAAATGACGAAATAATACCTGCAGCAAAAAAAATACTTATGGCATATGATATCCATTCAAATTTCACAAAATTGTAAAACAAAAAACAAAATAGTAACTACATTTAAAACCAAATGTTTTTATTAGAAGAATATTTTGAGAAAATGCAAATTCATTTGCTCTAATTATGGCTTGCTTCTAAATTGAATTAAATACTTTTGGACCTTTTCCAACTTATTTGAAATACTGAAAATTTAAAATTATACACGAAGGCTCATTTGTCACTTTTATGACACTTTAGAAGGTATGGATTTCAAAATCAACATACCCACCGCACTTAATAAAAAAATATTCGATTATCTTCATTTCCATAACAAATGAGACCAAATTCCACAAATTTGCAGAAAAAATCAATATAGACATTGCATTTTCAAAAAACAAACATTTGAATACATAAATATTTCGATAAAAATGCAAATTCATTTGCTCTAATTGTGTAATTGTGGCTTCCTTTCAATTTGAATTCAATAAGTATAAATACCTTCAAAAAATGAACATATTAGAAACCAAAAACCTTTTAAATATGCACATTTCCAGAATTTAATTATTTACACCCACGATACTCAATAAAATGACAATTATTTACACCATGATACTCCAAAAATGACGAAAGAGTACCTGCAACAGAAAAAAACGTATAGCATATGATATCCATTCAACTTTCACAAAATGTAAAACAAAAAACAAAATAGTCACTTCATTTAAAAATCAAATACATAAATATTTCGAGAAAAAATGCAAATTCATTTGCTCTAATTGTGTAATTGTGGCTTACTTTCATATTGAATTCAATAAGTATAAATACCTTCAAAAATTGAACATATTAGAAACCAAAAACCTTTTAAATATGCACATTTCCATAATTTAATTATTTACACCACGATACTCACAAAAATGACAATTATTTACACCACGATAAATGCGACCAAAAACCACAAATTGTAAAAAAATCGAAAAAATAGTCATTGCACACACAAAAAAAGAGTTTGATTACATAAATATTTTAGCAAAATGCAAATTCATTTGCTCTAATCGTACCTTGCTTCTAAGTTGAATTTAATAAATATAAATAACTTCCCAATTCTCCAATTTTTACATTCAAACAACTTACTTTCCAAAACATTGCAAACTTTCCAAATACAACTCCAAATAAATTCAAATCAGTTTCTAACAAAAAAATTAAAATCGAAATAATCATCTGAGATACTGTGGGACCTTCCCCAAATTATTTTAAATTAAGAAAAGTTCAGATAATACATAAACACTCATTTGACGCCGTCTTTTTGCAAAATATAGATTTCGTAATTATCTTTTAACTCAATTAAAATCCAGAAAAAGTAGTATCCCCAATATCGTTCAACATGAGAATCCCAATAAAATAATTTAGTACAAAAACGTTTGATTACATGAATATTTGGAGAAAATGCAGATTCATTTGCTCTAATTGTGTAACTGTGGCTTACTTCTAAATTGAATTTAACAAGTATAAATACCTTCAAAAATAAATTTTTGATTACATACATTTTCAAATCAAATGCGACCAAATTCCACAAATTTGTAAGGAAAAAACAAAAAAAAAGTCATTGCATTTAAATATTTCAACAAAATGCAAATTCAATTGCTCCAATTGTACCTTGCTTCTAAATTGAATTTAACAAATAAAATAACTTCCCAATTCTCCAAATTTTGCATTCAAACAACTTACTTCCGTTGGAAATTGAAAATATTAAAACCCAAAAACCTTTTAAATATGCACATTTCCAGAATTTAATTAGTTACACCACAGTACTGACAAAAAAAATAAAAAAGAGTAATATATCAAAACTACTTATGCTGCAGATTTTTTCCCGAATATTCAAATTTTGTCACCATTTGGAGGTATTTCAAATGCATATTTCCTAATTTCAATTAAATATTGTCGCTGAAATCAAACATGTTTGAACATTTGCATATTCTACAAAATATATACAAAATGCTCACAAAAAATGCTACCTATTCGTAGCAAAATAAAAACGCTTCCAAATCTGAGCATTTGAATAACGAAAAAAAAAACAAATAGCTTCCCACTTTCACCAATTTATTTCAAATTCAAACAAATTATAAACCGATATCTCCGAATAGATCCGTTGGAAAAAATACGAGGAATATATCAAAACAATCAGAAAAATACATACAAGCTACTTATGCTAAAGATTTTTTTTCGAATATTCAAATTTTGTCGCCATTTGGAGGTAATTCAAATGCATGTTTTCTAATCTCAATTTAATATTGCCGCTGAAATACAAACATGTTTGAACATTTGCATATTCTACAAAATATATCAAAAATGCTCACAAAAAATGCTACCTATTCATAGCAAAATAAAAACAATACTTCGATATTCCATAAAATATATCGAAAATGCTCAAAAAAAAGATATATAATTATGGCAAAATACAAATATATTTGAACATTTCAATTTGGCCAATATTTCGACACCATACGAAAACACTTTCCCCAAATGTGGAATCAAATTCAAATGGATTTTTATAATTTCAATTAAATATTGACGTCGAAATACAAACATGTTTGAGAATTTCAAACCACTAAATATTTAAATATTCTATGAAATATATCAAAAAAATGCTCACAACAAAATGCTACCTATTCATAATAAAATAAAAGCATGTTTCAACATTCCAATTTGGCAAACATTTTGTTGAAAAAAAAATATACTGTACAAAAAAAACTCACCAAGGGCGTGGCGTGACGCCACGCCAAATTCAACTAGTACAATCTATATTCATACAATACCAACTTAGAATAAACTTGACCACATACTCATACCATACTATAAGGGAATCATGGACAAGGTTTCCTATGCCCTCGTGGACATAAAAGATTACTCACAACGATAAAACATTATGACCTGAACACCAGATTCTCAAGAATCAAAATTATGATCCACAACCACAAGAATGACTTTTGTGATTACAGATCAAGGGGACTCGTGTTGTGCGAATACTAATTCTATCCCATGTACCGTTCAAGTCCTATGCGTGAACCAATGGAAACTTAACAAAGTCAAGGCAAATCAACGAATGTCCAAGGAACTCGTCATGGTCAGCAGGGTAAAGAAGGAGAAAAGATAAAAGAAGAAGTCCATACATGAAAGCTCAAGCAAAGAACCTCATTAGATTGAGGAATATGTGGCTAGTCTACCATAGACCATTCGACACAACTCCTCCCTAGTCCACCATAGACTCATAGATAAAAGTGACCTCCACTAATCTTCTCACCTACCATCTTAAGGGTAGAATTGGTCATTTGTCACATACCCTATACTATAAAAAGGGTCAGATATGAGAAGTCAGATACGACTCGGATTGGTGTTGAGTAATGAGTAAATGTGTCTTGGAGTTGGTTCCATGAAGCCGAGTACAACCCAAACCTTCTACCAAGCCTCTCTCGGCGTCTTTTTAACATAAGATTAAGTCACGCTCCAACAAAGCGACCAAACCTATTGAAACTCATCGTTCCGACATTGTTTCTTAGTGTAAGGCAACCTTCCCTATAAAACCGTCATGCGTGGCTCCACATATTATGTCATGACTACGTGTGAAGAGATATCCCCTACTTTGTCGTTGTCTCTATGTCAACAACAGGGTGCCCGCATGGGTATTGAGGTCTGAAGACCTTTATCAAACTTCAAGGTTATGTCTTTCCCATTGCAAAGGTACTTACCAGTGTAATCAACTAGAATACCATATGCAGTCACTCCCACCTTTGTCGATACCTTCTAGAAAGCGGTAAAACCAAGATAGCCGGTTGCATTCCTTCGGTAGGTCACATACCTTCCATTAGCCTCATCATTCAGTATCGTCGTCGAAAGAGATGAGCAATGTATGTGCAATTTGGCACAGAGTAAGCTTTCATGAGATGGTCGGCCGCTCTATTTCGGAGAATGTACAGTTGCCCTAGTTGAGAACCCGAATGCTTCCTATTCTTGTTCCGTCAATCTTCTTCTTGGCAAGCATCACATATATCTCGTCGCAATCGTCAACTTCAAACAACTTGTCTTTAGATGATCGGAAGACGGGAGGGTCACTGAAAAACATATCTACGGTTGAGGCGCCCATCTACACGATCTACAGGTTCAGTCTCATTTACAAGAAACAATGTGCATACGACTAAATCGATGTTGTTGTTGCAAACATAACTTTGGGCTATTTCATCGAACATCATATAGGCGTGAAGATCGTTGCCGGTCGGTCGACCTCAACCTGGCCAATCGGCACCGAAATCGACTGCCGCTGATTAGACCCGCAAGCTCGAGGAGGAGGCCTCACGGCGCGAGGAGATGGTGGCAACTGGCCAGGCGCGGAGGACGGCCACCATACTCCGGAGCACGAAGGACAGCGAATCAGAGGTGCTAGGGCCCTAGGGCCGAGCTCGTGCGCCTCACCGGGAGCTCGGTTGGTGCCACTGCAAATTCCGGCAAATGCCTCGCGTCAAGATTTCACGTTTTGCAATACGGTATGGCCTTTTTCCAGTACACTAAGCATGTTACAACAACAGTGTGCACTCAGGTGCAATACAGAGTCATGGCGATGATTCGGGTGATGGTGGTTTCTTCTTGACGAGGATGAAGATGGCGACGCGGTTGGTGCGGAAGTCGGGGTGCCACTGCTCTTGCTCGATGCAGCCGATCACGAACTCCTCCATTGCCGCCTCCAGGAAGCACTCCAGGACCACGTCTGTCAGTCAGTTGATCCGTTCGTTCAATTCATCCATCGATCAGCGCAAGAACGATCAAATCGAACCAAAGAGTACATGTACGGGCGGGGATTGCTCACCGTTGCGGAGTTCTCCGGCGAGCAGTATGGTGGTGTTCTGGCCGGAGAGCCGGTTGAGGGTGGCGACCAGGTCGTCCACCGCCTCCTCACTGTAGACCACGTCGGAGCCCAGCACGAACTCCGGGTGGAGCAGCTCCGGGTCGGGATCGTCGTCCTCGCCCCACACAAGCTCGGCCACCGTCGCCGAGCCCCAGGCGTCAGCGGAGGCCAGGTTCTGCTCCAGGTTCTTCCTGAGCAGCCTGAGGCGGTCGGGGAGGTCGGTGGCCACCACCTGCGCCCCCAGCAGCGCCGCCACGAGGCCGACGAGGCCGCACCCGGCGCCCAGGTCGACGGCGCGCGCGCCGCGCAGCGCGAGGAGCCCGGAGTCGGCGGCGTGCTCGAGGAACTTGGCGAGCACCACGCCGCTGTCCCAGACCACGGCGCCGGTCACCCCGGAGGCGCCCATGAAGTTGGACGGGGACTGGTGCAGCGTCAGGCGGCGGCCGCAGGCGTCGATGGCGAGGGAGGCCGCGCCGTGGCGCACGAAGGCGTTGGGGCGGTGCGCCGTCGGCTGGCCGAGGGACCACAGCAGCATCGTCTCCCCCGAGCCGCTCTCCACGGGGCGGGCCGGGCCTCCGTACGCGCCCATCACCACCGCCTCCTCCGGCTCCGGATCCATCGTCGGTCAGCGCGGCGGCGGCGGCGGCGGCGAAGGGAGAAGACGCTATTTGTTTCTAGCGGGCCGGGCCGGGCCGAGCTGGGAAGAAACAACGGCCCACCGGAAGGCAATCTGAACGCCCGATCTGAACACGCTCCATCTTCTCCTGTACGAAACACGCCTCCGCTCCCACCCATAAACGTTCCGATTTCGAATCTCTCTCTTCCTATCCTCTGTCTCAACGGCTCTCTCTCTCTACAAAATTCTCCATCGATTCCATTCCATTCGATTCGATTCCGAGCTCTCTCCACAGGCGCTCGTGAGGCAGCTGGTAGTGGTGGTGGTGGTAGTAGATCGTGAGGGAATTTCATGGATGAGGAAGCGGTAGCGGTAGCGGCGGCGGCGGCGGCGGGGGTCGGAGGAGGCGTCAGGGTCGTCGCCAGGATCTGCCCCCCTGCCACCGATCCTTCTGCTCCCGTATCAACGACAGCTGCTGCTGCTAATTCGTTCCAGGTCGCTGCTACGCGTGGTGGCAGCCACCCTCGTTCCCCTGACGCCGCCGCGCTCCTCTCCTTCACCGCCGCAGCTCCCTCGTCTTCCTCTTCTTCGCAAGGGTAATCTACTAAATTAAACCGTGTTTGATTTGTTGGATCCTGCAATTCCCTCTTAAGCCTAGCCGTCTCGACTGAATTAATGCTTCAAAGATTGATTCTTGACTTCCTCCTGCAGAAGAGCCCCCAGCCAGCGCAAGGAAGAGCACAGGCTCGATTGGTGCTACCTCCAACACGAGACCAATCATCACGTCTTCCTCAACGAGGTCAAGCCCCTTGTGCACCATCTGCTCGGTGGTGGTACCAACAGCTGCAACAACGCCTGCGTCGTCACGTGCGGCGCCGCCGCCGCCAAGGATCAGCTATTCAGTGTAATGTTACAATTTCATTTCGTGCATCGGATATAGGCATCGGATGCGTCTCATTCTGCCCTCAATTCCTACTCTCAGGTGTCACAGGATCAGCTAGGCTTGGTCGCCATGGCGATGGAGCAAATCCTCGAGTTCTCCAAAACTGTTGCCGGGGTTGTCAGGGTCTCATCTTATCAGGTGCTGCAGGATACCCAAGTGTTTGATTTGTTGGAGCCGAAGGGCCAAGAGGTTCTCATACTCGAAGATTCCGACCGAAAGACTCATCTCAAGGGCCTCTCCAAGGTACAACTCTCTTATTGTTCTGCTCTAACAAAGTAGCCTTTTTTAAACAAAGAATAGCAAAGTAGACTTAGAATAGCTTTGTGGATCATACCGATTGGTTTACATACCAGGCAATTTAACCATCTCGTACAATTCTAACCGAGTTGATTGATTGCATTCTATTAAGAGATATTTTTTCTTTACAGGTTCACGTGAAGTCCATTGAGGATTTTACGCAGTTGAGGTGTTTCGACACCAATCAGAATAAGCATCCCACAAAAGTTACTACACAGTTACACATTAGGGGGCACCAAGGGCTGATTATTCACATCTCTAGCTTTGATCAGAAAGGCAAAGAATGTGCATTAGCTAAGATGAATTTTCTCAACTTGACAGGTTTGTTCTTCTCATGCATGCACCTCAATCATTGTCTCATATGCGACATTGCCTTATGTTTTGCTATTTGCATTAGGCTGTGTAGATCCCAAGCAGAAGAATAATGATGGAGCGGCTGCTATATCAAGCAGTAACAAGTCCATGTATGCTTTGATGAATGTCATGCAAGCACTGAATAACAAGCAGAGCTTCATACCTTATAGGCAGAGCAAAGTTACTCGTATTTTGCAAGATTCTTTATGCAAGGCGAGTGGGGCTGTACTGATCACCTGTTTGGTAAGTTACTTGACATCTTCATATCGTATGATTTTTATTTTATTATGAGAGGTAGGCACCAAACAAAATAAATGACGTTCTGAATAGTGTCAAGTCCATATGTCAACTTAGTCCTGAAATGCAAATTCTAGCTATCTGTAAGCACTCTCTGAAACTAGCATGAATTAAATAAATGTTAACTGAACATTAGGTTGCAATACTTCTATTTCTTTACTGCAATGTACGCATGGCTAAGTATTGGTGTTCCTAAAATAATAAGCTTGGCATGACAATTTATAACACTACATTCTTTGTCAATATTTGCGTTCTTCAAATAGTGCATTATAAGTGCAATGTACTCATGGCTAAGTATTGGTGTTTCTAAAATAATAATCTTGGCATGACAATTTGTAACACTACATTCTCTGTCAATATTGTGTTCTTCAAATGGTGCATTATAACTCCAATGTACGCATGGCTAAGTATCGTTGTTCCTAAAATAATAAGCTTGGCTTGATAATTTATAACACTACATTCTCTGTCAATATTTGCATTCTTCAAATAGTGCATTGTAACTGCAATGTACGCATGGCTAATTATTGTTGTTCCTAAAATAATAAGCTTGGCATGATAATTTATAAAACTACATTCTCTGTCAATAATTGCGTTCTTCAAATAGTGCATTATAACTGCAATGTACGCATGGCTAAGTATTGGTGTTCCTAAAATAATAAGCTTGGCATGATAATTTATAACACTACATTCTCTGTCAATATTTTCTTCAAATAGTGCATTATATGTACTCGTTATATTGAGAAAACAGGTGTTCGTGCAATAATTTATCTCTGATCAATTCTTAATTGCTACTACTAAAAAGAACATGTAGTACTCCACTCGCTGGCTACCATTATTCTTGATTATTTGCTATGTTGCTTACCTATTTGTATTAAAACATTGCAGCTATAACTATTGAATTTCAATCTGCTTTATCTTGTTGTTGTCAATGCAGGATGAATTTTCCTGCCAAGATACAGTTTCTACTCTGAGCTTGGCTGCTCGCTCAAGTAAAGTGGCCAATGAACAATTCAGCAGATCCATGAGTATTCCAAGTTCCAAGAAACCAAATGTTAACTTATCTGCAAATGCCAAAAACTCTTCAAGGACATTCCTTCCTTCTGTACACAAACCAAATCCCGCGGTAGAGAAGCATGATCGACCCCAATGGAACAACAACGCAGTAAAAGCATGTCGAACTCCCATTGCCAATAAGAGGTTGCATTATAATCTGGCTGGTGATGGATTTGAGCTTGGCACTTGGCTAACATTGTGCTAATAATGTTTGTTTTTAATTTGTTACAAGGTCTCAACCAATCATGCATTCAGTAAGAAAATCTGGAAGCTCACACTTTACTCCTATCAAAATGAAGCAGAAGGATGCTAAACCCACAATGAATGGAAGGTACTACACCATTCATTAAACCTACAAAAGTCTGGTGAAGGATTTTCGCTTGGGACTTCCCAAAATGTCTAAATAAAGTTTTGCTCATTCATAATAGGTCTCAACCAATCTTGCACTCAGCAAAAAAATCTGAAAGGTCACTCCCTACTATGAAAATAAAGCAAAAGGATGCTAAACCTACAACAAGTGGAAGGTACCAAACAATTCATTTACTCCACAAGATTTCTTGTGCACCTTCTTTTCATATACAAACAACTTAAATTTGTTTTTTGTTATTGTTATACAGTAGATTGTTATGTCCGAGCACCAATTCATCCAAGGTAAATAACTGAACGTCCTCATTTATCACTTGTTACAATGTTGCACGCAAGAAATTTGTAGGTGTGAAGTTGATTTATCATGTTTCTGACCAATCAAATCCAATTTATGAACTTTGTAGGAAGATGAAATAGTTGATGCGCCAACTGCAGTAAAAGAAGTCGAGGTTAGTATATGGAAGCACTTGTGCATGATTGGTTATCAGTTACTTTATTTAGATTGTTTCCACCACATCATTTTACAGGAGGTACAATCATCAAGAGACATGGACATACATGTTCCATCATCATATGAGGTACTTTGGTTTCTTTCCAGTAGTATAGTGTCACTATGTATATGATAACCTTGTAAGTAATGGTTGCCATATGTTGGACGTAATGTTCAGGGATTTGATAAATCAAACGATACTTTAGCTATTGGATCATCTGAAACAAAAAAGGCGGTCTCAAGTATTATGGAGGAAGAGGTACATAAACAATATCCACTCAACGTATATCGTTAAAACACAAACTTTGGTTTTAATAGTTCTGTTTATCATAAACAAATATCTTTCTAATCTCTTTATTCAGGATTATTCGTCGTCAGATTTGCATGCAGTGAGTTCATGTATTGACTTTGCCGAGACCTGCTCTTCTAATGTGCCTGGTATAGCACAGTTCGTAGTAATTTTTGGCAAGTTTTTATGTATATACAGTTATACACACTTGGTTGACAATTAACCATTGCAGATGAATTTGTCGAGAAGACTCCAGCCAATGCTAATAAACACTCTCCAAAGATTAGTGACCGGCTGAGAGAGATATCAAACTCATTGAAGCTTCTTAGTGCTCGCCCATTGAGAACAACGACACAAAAAGTAGGCACTGAAACAACACAAAACATAGTCATGGAAGAGACACAAAAAGTAATCATGGAATATGTCCAGCCGGTCAACACAGATGTACCTGAACCAAAAACTCCTGTGATGCGCCTGAAATATGAGCACACAGAAAATCCAAGTAACTCATTTAAGGCTCGCAGCGCGGGCATCAAGGTTACTTTTATCACCATCTTTGCACATTCTTAGCATATATGTATGTTGTGTTTCTTGATAAACTTTATTTTTTTCTTTTGATACAGAAATCCCTAGTTAAAGAGTGCTTGACTTTTCTGAACAGTGCTAACAAGTAAGTACAGTCCTTACTACTTAGCAATTATTTTTGTTTGCTCTCCTTATCTAACTCATATTTTTGTATGCATTTGCAGGGAGGAATTAAAAAGTTTAAAGGTTTGCTCTAAATCTTAAATTGTTAGCCCTCAGATTTTTTTTTCTATTACTAACTAGATGTGACTGTGTAGGGTATTGGAGAAAAAAGAGCAAATTGCATCATTGAGCTCCGTGAGAACTCACCCGAGTTATTTAAAGAGGTAGGTGTTTTTGCACGATAGAAAGCTCAAAGCTCTAGTAGCCCATGCTATGATCTGATTTCTGACGCTCATGTTGCTTTCGTAGGAGGATGATCTCAGGGATATTATTGGAATGAATCAAACTGAGGTAATGGAGAATCACCCGTTATACATTGTGATCTCAATACTGGTGATATATGACTTGTGCTGTCCCAGTTTTACTAGTACTTAACAGATGAGCATTTTGCCAAATATTTCATCACGTTATCATGTTTCATCGAAGAAGTTACATCTAATCTACATGTAATTCCCATTCGTTACTGTTAGCAATTTACCATGAGACTTACATGTATTTAGCTGGTACTTTGGTAATGAAAAAGTGGTTTAACTGATTGATGATATGTCGTTTGTTTCACCAGATAAACAAGATGATGTCGGCGATCATCGACTCCTAGATCGATAGCCTGTACTGGAGTGGAGGACTGCTTCGTTCTACGTATGAAGTTAAGGGGACGACGGGCCCATAACAACGGTTGTTGTTGATACTGCTACTGCCCGTAGTACAGCTATATAGATTTTTTTTTTCTCTCTGGTTTTTTGAGTTGAGCTTGGGAGAACTAGGGAAGTATGCTTCCTGTATAATAATTGTTGTATCGTGTTGTTGAAACTGCTGTCACTCACGTAAATTAATAAGGATCACAATTGTTTGTGCGTGCTCGGCCAACTCTCTGCATTAAATTTATGCTTTGGTTTACGACATAAGCCAATTGTACCAGCTTATTTTTTTCTTACTTTTTTTTAAATCGTATCAGTTGTTCCGAGGCCACAAAAATGATAAGAATCATGAGCTTGATATACATGGAGTGATAGTGTGGTGCATCTCAAGTTCAAGCTGATTAGTCGTCACAACAAGGCAGTTTCCTCTGAAAGTTTTATTAAACGCAGCGGTTCGTTCAAAACGAAGCTAAGAGGACACGACATCAAATAAATCCTGATCAGCTCGCCTCCATCTCGGTGAAGGTGACCTGGGTGGCGTTGCCCTGTGAATAAATTCCTTGATCCGTTAGCTTTTCATTATTTAATTTGATTTGACAGTCTCTCTTTCACGTTCGAAAAACAAATCAATCAAATTGCTCTTTGGAAGACCTTCCGTGCTATTTTGCTAGTCCGAATTTTGATATTTATTTTACCACTTCATTTGAAACTATTTATTTTACCACTTCAGAAGGAAAAGCCAAAATGGCAATATTTTAAGATATATTAAAATAGGTGCTGAATGTTAGTCCTCGCCATTTGATGAACAGGCAAGATAGGTATGGAAGTGCCATGCTGAACAGATAGTTCTCATGCTCGAATCAGCAAGCTATATGTACGATAGTACAAGATGAAACACAAATCGCCAAGTCAAGAAGATACCATAAAAACATCGCAGGTACCAACAGCACATTTATAAATGTAGACCACAAAGTTCTCACGAAACAGCACCAATACGATCAACAGCGAAATCCTAAACAACAGCCCTTCTAATAAATACAAAATTTCTCACATGGATCAGTTAACAAGAGATCAGACGTCTTAGCAGGTTAGTAGGGCTGATGTCGGCTTTTGATCCTCTTTTCCACCCGTGATACAAGCGTACTAGAGATCCAAGACTTCTTTGTTTCTGCTATATCATCGGAGCGCCAGCAACATAGACGACCATCTTCACCTCCTGTCCACCCAAAGATACCCCTGTTTTGGCCAAGGCTCTCAAGACTGCTTCCAGCTGGGTATATGGTCCTGACAACACCTGTGTGGCCTCCTTCCAGGACAGCCTCCGCCGAACCAATTGCTCCTGCAGGATCATTTTTTACAGGGAAGTAACCAATTGTCCCCGCGCTTGTGCCACCAATCGCCCATAACTGGTCATCAGGAAGAGAGTAGTGACAGTCGACAAAATAGTCCACCTGTCGTAGATTAAAAAGTAAAAATGTGAATTTCTGAATGCTTTTGCGGCGTGAACTGTCGAGAGAAAACAAGATCGCGTGCATGTGACGTCAAGACTGATTGTATTACTGGACAAACAACATGGAATGTACAAGATGGGTTAAGCAGTCAAGGACACTCACATGGTCGAGGTTCCACTTATCAGTGGCCATGGAACGAGCATCCTCTATATTCAATTCCCTAGTACCATCGTTCCAGTCCCAAGTGCTGTGATAATTAAATTGCAAACAGCATAATGATTAACTTGTGTTATACGAAACAAGTAGTAATGCCATAACATTAGGGGTCAAAACGGAGCAGAAGCTGTCAGAAATAGGATCTAGCAGGTTTTTTTTTCGTTTCACCAGAAACAGATGTTGATTCAGAAACTCTGGCTAAGAAAACAAATAGGAATAATATCGGAAACAACTGCTAACCAAATAATCGAATATTTGCCGGAACAAAAGAACCCACTATAAGTATAACCATGCATTAACAGTTCCCCCTCGTTGCTGGACAGGTCAAATTCCTATGGCCATTTATTTGTCTCATTTCCCGTAATACTGCCTGAGACAAAGCCCATATCTCCCCTCTCCATCCTTCCTTATCATGTTTCATGGGTACAGGCCTAGTGCGTTCCTTAAGCCCTAGCCTCTACAGTACTACCTCTGTTCCTCAAGGCATATATTTTTTCTCAAAAGCCAATCAATGTTAATTTCACCAAGCTTGTAGGAAAAACTATTGACAACTATGGTACTATGTAGATATCATATGAAAATACATTTTATTGTGTATTTAATGATATTGATTTGACATTGTATATGGTAATATATTTTTCTACATATTTGATCAATATATACATTGTTTGATTTTAACCAAAAATTATATGCCTTGTTTCGAGGAACAGGGGATTGGGGGGGGGGGGGGGGATAATTTAATTAAAATCAGGGAGTTTCACTGTAGAAAAGTGGAATTTCGGCAATTCGAGTTTCATTTCTGTTTGTGCTGGAAACAGAACTTATGCTCTCATTTCCTTTCCCCAGAACAGGTATCCGTTTCCATCGACTTTTTCAATACTCTATGAATCTCTTTCCCAGAACAAGGCTAAAAAGATACTCCCTCCGATCCATAAAAAGTGTTGCTCATTTTGTACTAAGTTAGTACAAACTTTGTACCAAGTGGGCGACACTTTTTATGGATCGGAGGGAGTAGATTTAATTATTATTATTCTGTGAACTGAATAATTAACAGAATTTTTTACAAGATCATGGAGAAAAATATTACCTTAGTGTTTCAATATGGGTCAAACACCAAATCTTTTGATACATATTTCCATAAAATCCCACCTTAGCAACAGAAGTCTCCACATTCATAACCTACAGAACATCAAATATGAAAGCCCGTCACCAAAAAATTGATAGACATAATGGAAGAACTTTAGGAAAAACCATTAAAAACAGCTTTAAGAGCATAATGTCGTAAGCAGACTGGATAATAAATACTAGTAATCAAGTAACAACATATCAAACTCATGAACTTCAACTATTAGAAGACAAATGATCCCTAAGTATTTAAAGCATAACACAGATAACTATCACGTACAGATAGCAAACTATTGTCCTCGTCAATATCACCATCGGTGTCAAAGACGCATACTAATCCATCGATTGCCGCGGAAATGAGTTTACTATGTTGCTTCGGTGCAAACCGAACCTGTCAAACGAAGAGTGAAAAATCATCACAACAATGACTAGTAGTAATTACCAAATCAAAAATTGTAATGGATAAATATCATGTGGCTGATATTAAGTCAATAAAATTATGAACAGTAATAGCATCAACTAGTTAAGAAAACAAAAGTATGTGAGAGCCCTAACTCCTATCATAATTATTGTAAAAGGATATCCACATACACGGAAATTTTGACGACTTGCTTAGAATTGTCACGTCAAGTTAACCTCTAAGGATATCAGAGTCCCTCAGTTTGCACACAATTAATTTACCAAAAATAACCATCAAAAATTAAAGGTGCCAGGAGACATAGAATATCAACCCAAAGTGCAAGACTGGAAGTCTCAGGGAGCAACACTGGCACCAATTTTATGTGAAAATATTATACAGGAGAGTATTTCTACGACAATTTATTCTGTTAATCAAGACAATGATTGTTTGTCAAATTGCTTAAGCTGGAGCCAAGCTTTTTCGAGTATGGTCAGGTAACTCAGGTTCCATAAAGAAAGGTTGAACGGGGCGCTCTCCACCAGTTAGTGGTGCCCAACGGATACTGCGCATACAGTTTCTTGAGATGAACCAAGAGTTTCCAGAAAAACAGCATTATTCCATACGAGCACAGATGTAAGGTTCCCAGCTTGAGAGCAAACTATAGTAACAAAAATGTACTGGAAAATAAAATAAAGTTCAACATCTAATGATCAAAATTTTGCCCATTTGCCACTAAAAAGTGAGGCCAAATTGCATAATATGAGCAGAAGAATGCAATGTATAGATCACAAATAAGTAAGGGAGGGATCCAGTTAGGCTTCCTCTTAGTGGAAAACATGTAAAACTCCATACAATAATGCATACCTGTGTTACATCATCCATGTGGGAATCCTCTAAGCAGGCTAGCTGTTTTGAACTTCTCCAATCCCACAACAGAACCTATAATCAAGTCATTTGAATGAGACTCAACATGAATAACCTCATGAATTTTTCATTTCTTTTGCTCTAACAAACGTGTAAATGAAATGAACTAAAACAATCATCGTCATCCAACAAGTCAATCCGGCTGTGAGCCAGAATACTGGGCCAAATGGAATGCCCCGACAGACAAATATTTGCTAAAGCCCAAACCCCATTTGCAGGGATGTAACCATTCTGCACAGCTATAAGGTGTACTGTACAGAGCCGGTGCATGTACGAGGTGGATATGAGAAGAAGTTAAGGCGTTATAGTGTTACAGATACAACTCTAATCTGTGAAAGAACAATATTAATTACCTGGGAATTAGAACCGGCAGCAAGTAGATTACCACTTGATCCACCAAAGGAA
>QRDG01000193.1:815685-1059543 GCA_012064385.1 Puccinellia tenuiflora
CACTTCTCTACTCTGGCACTTGGAGGCTCAACCTATCCTAATATATTATCTTCCTTTCAGGGTATCAAGAGTACTTGTTGGCGTTGTTGAGGGAGAAGAACACTCTCATCAATCCCGTCATCACTTACCAACCGTACCCTACGAGATTATTCCCTCCGGCAGGGTGGTCGTATAGATTCCTCCCTATAATGGCGGAGGGACCAATGGATGCATGCATCCATGGAATCTTTCCCAAATCTAAATTTTTAAAATGTCGTCTTCACTGTTGGGTTCGTCTCGATGAGTACTTCAAAACAAGATCCCACTTTAATATGTTTTGATGACTTTTTTTTGTCATCAGTTGCCAGATTATTATACCTTAGTTGCCATGCTACTGGTTAACAGTTACCATCCGAATAGCCCAGATAATATTTACATGTTTTTCATCATAGCAATGATCTATATGTCTAGAGAATAGGTATTTGATTGATGTAGCCCAACCCAACGTCTCCACCATATCAAGCATTACAACACATGCCAAGTCACCATGGACATCAAAGGTGAACTCAATCCTCTCAACGAACCCCAATACGCCGCCTTTGGATGGTATACTACCTAAGCGACTACCCTTGTATATTACTAGGTGTCACACGACGAATATGGATGCCAAGGGAGACGCCGAGAGAGCCCAAGAGTCAAAGCCATCCAAGATGCACGCATGGAAGCGGAGGAAGAGGAAGACGAAGAAGAGGAAGAAGAAGGCGGAGACAGCCAGGCCGCCCTCCAGCCCGGCTTGGGCCGGCTCCCAGGCCGCCCTCCCAGCAGAGGCACCCGGCCTCTAGCCCGGCCTGGGCCGGCTCCCAGGCCGGCCTCCCAGCAGAGGCGCCCGGCCTCCAGCCCGGCCTGGGCCGGCTCCCAGGCCGGCCACCAGCCAGAGCCCGCCGGCCCCCAGACCGGCCTCCAGCCCGGCCTAGGCCGGCTCCCAGGCCGGTCTCCCGCGTCCTCCCACCGTACCCTTCGTGGCTAGACTATAAATACCCCCTACCTCCCTCAGATCTAGGGTTAGACTAAGAATAGAACTTTGAGCTTTGCTCCTACCTTCCCTTTGTGGAATTCATGGCCACACTAGACTTGTCTAGGTGATGTACAAGGCCCCTCTTTGTGTACGGTCTCTCATAAGTATGATTCTACCTTCGGGTCTCTCGTGCTTGTGATTCTACCGTTCGCTCACCAATCTCTCCCGAATATTCTACCTCGCGGTCTCTCTTCGAGATTCTATTGGTCCAGTTGATCCTACCGGTGAGGGAAAAGGAACTACAAGGGTAAGTCCTTCTTGCGGTTGCGATCCGAGTCGGTCTCCTGTTTATCTTTGTGTTTTCCCCCTTTTGGTTCTTCACGTCCACCACTTGCCATCCGTCTATCCGTGAAAATCGGGCCACAAGCCACACCATATGGTATCAGAAGCTTTGGTTGCCACGGATTAGACCGTTGATTTGCCACTTTTTCCACCAATTTTTTTTCTTCTTCTTGCCCAATTTCGAAAATCCACACCAAAATAGCCTCACGCAATTTTGAACTGATCTATCGTTTGGGTGCGTTTTTGGTAGTTTTGATCCACGGATCTATCACCTAAGGACCCCTTCCACCTTTCTATTGCGTCACTTTTAGCCAATTTTGCCCAGAAATTGAAGGATTTGGAGGATTCGCGGATTTGCTCATTTTCGAGTTCGAACAGTCAGGCCGGCCTCCAGCCCGGCCCAGGCCGGCCACCAGGCCGGTTTCTCTGCTTCTTCCTCCATTTTCCATTTGTTGTTTTGGGCATTTTTCCTTCGTGGTTTCTCCGATTGCATTGATTTTCGACACCACGCGAAGCTTGCAACATCTACTACGCAATCGCATCGGAGTCACCTACACCCCTTCATCTGCAAGCTCAAGTTCGTCATCGATTTTGGAAGGTATAACTTGCGATAAAACCCCATCCTCTTCGCGATCTAATCCCATAGGAGCTATCTCCCGTCAATTGCGGGTATTGTTCAAGTGCGACACTAAGTGAGTGCATGTCTTGTAGTGAACCTTACCATCGTCTAGTAGTCTCGGCTCGTGCAAAAAATCCATAAAAAAAACGAGTCGAGGTCCTACAATCTTAGTCTTGCAAGCTCCGAAAGATCAAGAGTGTTGAGAAAGAGTGAGTGCGCATTTGTGCAAATCGGGTGCCCTTCGAAGCAATAGAGCTAGTTGTCCTTCGAGCGGTGTTGCGACACAAGCATAGTCTTCGTTAGGTCCTTTTGCTCACCCCTATAGTCGCATCACCCACTTTCATCTCCACGTGTGTGTTCCTTTGTTGTTTTGTGTGGTTGGTTCTTTTCGTTTTGGATCATTGTGGTTATCCTCTACCTTTAACAATATCCTTTTCGTTGATTGTTCCATTTGCTTTACCACCTTCCCTACCGAGCTCCTCATAAGTGTGTGTGTTGGTGATTTTCTCTTGGATCGCTTCTTGCAAAACGCGTTACCCTTGCGACGTGACTTCTCACTCACCAAGGACCACAAGGCTCAATACTATCTTCGAAGGTAAGAGACGGTCGGGTTGATCTTCACTAACCACCATATACACGAGACCTTTGTGTCTTCACCATGTCTAGGGAAATGGAGAAAGGAGAAATCTCGGGAGGTGACCCAATCTATGCCACACAAAACCAACATGTGGCCCTTCAACGTGGCACTCAAGAAGCAATGGCCCGTCTTGAAGAGCGGATGGACGCCAAGATGACAAGTCTTGAGGAGCGTCTCAAAAACAACTTCGAGGCTCTTAGGATGGACATTGCTCGGATGGGTCGTCGACATCGACCTTCCTCATCAAGGTCAAGCTCAAGGCCCTCGCACCGCTCCGACGCGAGAAAGAAAGCTCCAAGTGAGGTTGCTCAAGGTCATCTCCATCGACAACATCAAGAGCGCCATCGTCCCGCCATCCCACATCCTCAAGCACACTTGGACCTTCAACAACAAGAGACACATCCATGTGAGTTGAGTGGTGAGGGAGCGAACCACCACCATGAGAGTGAGAGCCACCTAGCCCACTAGAGTGCAACTGATTTGAGTGCCTCCACCATATGTGACATGGAGTGCTTCTGTTGGGAATATGCCCTAGAGGCAATAATAAAATGGTTTATTAAGCATATTCATGTTTATGATAATAGTTTATTATCCATGCTATAATTGTATTAAATGGAAACATAATACATGTGTGGAATATAAACACCAAGAGTCCCTAGTGAGCCTCTACAGGACTAGTTCGTTGATCAAGAGATAGTTAGAGTTTCCTAACTATGGACTTGTTATAGTCACTTGATAACGGAGTCATATCATTAGGAGTAATGGTGTGATGGACATGACCCAAACAATAAAGAGTTGCAATTAATCGTGTCACAAAAGTTTTATTGTCAACACTTTCAATATGCCAAATATAGTTTCCTTAGACCATGAGATTATATCACTCCCGTTCACCGGAGGAATACTTTGTGGACATCAAACGTCACTTCGTAACTGGGTGATTATAAAGGTGGCTTTCAGGTATTTCCGATGGTGGGTTGTTGGGTGATATGAATCGAGAGTGGGATTTGTCCCTCCATGTGACGAAGAAGATATCTTCAGGCCTTCTCGGTAATATAGCATCAAAAGTCTGCAGACATGTGATTAGGTTGTAATCACGAGGATCCTATATTATGGACGAGTAAAGAGAACTTTCCGGTAACGAGATTAAACTAGACATGGGGATGTCAACGATTATATATCGGGTAAGTAAAATATCGTGAGACAAAGGGAATCGTATATGAGATTAATTGAATCTCCGGCATCGTGGTTCAATCGAGAAAAGGTTTTCGTTGAGTGTATAGGAATTAATATGGGCATCCCGGTCCCGCTATTAATTATTGATATGATCATGTCTATGCATTCTCGAACCCGTAGGGTCACACACTTAACGTTCCGATGAAATTAGGTTTTGCGATGAATTAAATGATGAAATGAACGAATGGTGATTCGGAGTCTCGGGTGGGATCCCGGACGTCACGAGGACTTCCGGAGGAGTCCGGAGAATAAGATTCATATATGGAAAGTGGTTTCCGGAGGTTTCGGAAAAGTTCCGGAAAATATTTATAGGGTACCGGAAGGTTCCGGAATGTTCTAGAAGGTTCTAGAACATGGACCATAGGGGTGCAGCCACCACATGGTGTGCCGCACCACCTAGGGCCACATGGGCCATGCGGCTAGGAAAGAAAGGGGGGAATCCCACTCCTAGTTGGACTAGGAGTTGGGCCCTCCACCCCTTTAGGAAAGGGAGCCCAAGGAGGAGTCCTAGTTGGACTCCAACTTGGGGGGCAAGCAAGGGTCGGCCGGCCCCTTGCCCTAACCCTAGCCCGTCCACCTATAAAAAGGGGGAGGGGAGGGGTGCGGCAAACCCTAGCCGTGCCACCCCTTCTCCCGGAGGGTTGCCGCGCACCTCCACCAAGAGCTGCCGCACCTCCCTAACCCTAGGGTGATGCACCACCTCCTCCTCTCCCTCTCCTCTCGCTTGGCTTGGTGAAGCCTCGCACGTCGAGATCGTCATCATCACCGGCACTACCGTCGTGCTGCTGAGATCATCAAGGCCACGTCCTCTCGCTTGCGGGATCAAGGAGTTGACGTCTTCATCGAGCCGTACGTGTGGACACCGCGGAGGTACTGCCCATTGCTGCACTTCACCGGATTGGATCTCGAGGATAATACATCTCCTCGCGACTAGACGAGTCTAGTTGCGGGGATCGACTAGCCAACCCCTGCACCGACAAAACGCGTTTGTTGATCTTCAAGGGTAAGAGATTGGATCTCACCTTCGCTATCTTCATCTAGTAGATCTAGATCCTTGGGGTTTATTCCGCTTGCCGCGTAGGAAATTTTTTGTTTTCTATGCTGCGACCCCTTCAGTGGTATCAGAGCCAGGTTTATTCGTAGATGTTGGTGCGATTAGAACACAAGGATTTGTGGGCGTTGATATTTTATGTTGCTACCTTCTAGCGTGCACTTTGTATCTTTGCGATATTGCGAGATTGAAGCGGCCCGGACCAACCTTACTCGTCCACGCATGAGAGACCGGTTCCACGACTGACATGCAACTTGTTTTGCATAAGTGGCTGGCGGGTGTCTGTTTCTCTTGCTTTAGTGAGGGTGCAATTTTCAATGGAAGGCCTTTCAAAAGTATGAGTAAATAAGCAACTATTATATCACCGTTGTGGTTTTGCGTAGATTAGAACGGTTCTATCTCGTTGACCCAAGCCACGTAAAAATTGCATAAACAAAGTAGAGGACGTCTAACTTGTTTTTGCAGAGGGGGTCATGCGATGTGATATGGCCAATATGTGATTTGTGATAATGTATGCAATGATCATGTTTGTAATATTTCGCGACTTGCATGTTGACGAGTACGGCAACCGGCAGGAGCCATATGATTGTCTATTATTTTATGTGACCTGCGAGTCATTGAATCACCATGCAATTGCTTTACTTTATTGCTAAGAGTAGCATTAGTTGTAGTTGCAATAGTTGGTGGACAACCATGGTGATGGCACCACGATGATGGAGATCATGCCGGAGATGGAGATCTTGCCGGTGCTTTGGAGATGGAGATCAAAAGCATATGAAGAAAGGCCATATCATATCACAAATTTTGAATTGCATGTGATGTTAATCCTTTTATGCACCTTATTGTTATGCTTAGATATGATCGCGACGGTAGCATAATAAGGTGATCTCTCACGTTAATATCAAGATAATTAAGTGTTCTCCCCTAGTATGCAACGTTGCGAAAGTTCGTCGTTTTGAAGCATCACGTGATGATCGGGTGTGATAGATTCAACGTTCACATACAACGGGTGTAAGCCAGTTTACACATGCATGAAATACTACGGTTGTCTTGACGAGCCTAGCATGTACAGACATGGCCTCGGGAACACGGAACCGAAAGGTTAAACACGAGTCATATGAATGATATGATCAACACTGAGTTGTTCACCATTGAAGCTACATCATCTCACGTGATGATCGATTGTGGTGTAGTGGATTTGGATCGTGTGTCACTAAACAACCAGAGAGATGTTGAGTTTAGTGGGAGTTCATATAGTAATTTGATTAAAGTTGAACTAAAATTATCATAAACAAGTGTCCTAAAGATGTCTTTGCAAAATCCTTGTAGATCATGGCCGACTACAGTAGTATGTTTCTTGCTGAGGAGCTGCGTCTCGATGGGTCAAACTTTGCTGAGTGGTACATGCGTCTGAGAGAAGTCCTACACACCAATAGTGAGCTCTACGTGATAGATGAACCTTTAGAAGAACGCCCTGATGTTTCTGCAAACTATGAGGAGTACATGGAGTGGTACGAACAAAAGACCACCTACTTGAAAGTCGAGTGGCTGATGTGCACCTTCATGGATTCTAACCTTGGTAGACAATTTGGAAACTTGAGCGCAATGGAGATTGTCGATGAGCTGAAAAGAAGGTTCATAGCACAAGTTAGAGTTGCAAGGTTTGAATGCTTGGATGAATTTCTTTCAACTAAGATGGAAGAAAACACTTGCTTGGAACAACACCTGAGGAAGATGCACATGCTGTATTTTACTTTGGTGGATGTTTGGAACCATGAGATGACTGACGAGATGGCAATAGATGGGGTGCTGCGCTCGCTTCCCCCCAGCTATAAGAATTATGTCAGGGACTATGTCATGGGAAGGGATTCGATCACTTTCTGTGAGTTTATTTCCCGGCTGCGGCATGTCAAAGTGGAACCCATAGCAGGAGAAGTAGTCAATGCAGAAGGTATATTTTGATATACTAGTTATAAATGTTTAAATGTCCCATTTACACTTGTGGTGAGCTAAGTATTTGATACTTGTGCTGTTTTGTGAAAATAGGGCCCGCCGTTTGAGAAGTGCATGGAGGGACTGAGTGGATTTCGCGGAAAGATGGCAATCAAGGAGTTGATGCTGGAGACATTTCACTTCTACATTTATCGTTTTAAATTAGAGGATTTGAATGAGTTTTGTAATCGAATTAAGTGTGATCTTAAATTAGTGTGTCTCGGTTTGTGAGACGGTCATTCATGTTAAAGACAAGTGGTTGTTCTATTTTCATGAGTAATCCTTTTTGGAGATCATGTTTCGATTATGAGATTATTGTCCTTTGTTAGATTTAAATGATAATTAGTTAAACACTTATAAAACGAAGCATGCTAAAATGTCCAATACTTGATGATGAGGTTTTGTTTTTAATTGTGCTATAGTGTTGAGGAGCATTGGATGCGCATCATCAAGTAGTATGATTAAAAATGCCATTTTCTGAAAATGCCATGAGTGGCTGAAAATAAACACAAGTGTTGGTTGTATTTTGCAGTGAATAAGAGACATCATTATTTTATCGTGAATGAGTAAATAGGAGTATTTATTCATGTCATGATGAGACCATGGAAGTGGAGGATATTAAGGTAACAAGATAATTGAGTCTTTTCGATTTGATCAAAAGAGACAAAATATTTGAGTTATTGTTTAGTATGAAGACTTGTGACAAGTGTTATCACAAATTGCAATATTTAGAGATTATTCAAAAGTGTTTTGATAAACCTAAAGTATTATAGTCACATTATATTAGATATTATGTGGTCATAAAGATGGGATTTGTATTTAAGGGTTTATTTGTGTCGTTTAGATTTATTTTTGATAACACTCTGTTTTAAATAAAGGATCTATTTAATGATTTGCGTTTCGCATATGAGTTATGTGAAATAGTGGTTTCAATAATTATGAGATAATTAAAAGCCATAGCAAATGGAGTTTTGTAGAATATTCATATGAGATTATGAATAGAGATTGCACAATGTGAGACTAAAAGGGACAAACCAATGTGTTTGGTTGTGTTATGTATTTTAGTGGTTTTATCATGAAATGGTTTCATGGCTAAAAGAATTGTTGGAATAAAATTGAGAAAGCTAAAACCTCATATGTTTATGTATCAAGTGGCACATGTAAAGTGCTGTGTTGGTTAAAACTTGACACATAAAGAATTTAATGATGGTGATCATTGGATTTTCGGTTTAGCTTGTCTAAAGAGCAGTGGGATTCAAGAATATGAAATTTGTCAAAAGTTGCAAATAATATTCATGATTTACTTGTCATGTTTGAGAAACAAGACATACCTACAAAACTACAAAAGAAGAAATAGAAACTTTAAAATACGAAAGTGACTAAAAGTCATTCTATATTGAGTTTAAATCACAAAGTAATTGTTACTTGATTTTGTGAAAAGAATGTTTCACATATTTATTTTGCAAAGAGTTTGTGTGGAATAAATAAAACTTAGAGCTGGCAAGGTGCTGGCGTTTCGTATATGAGTTCTCGAATCTTAAGAGTTAAGAAATTTTGGAGGAGTCCAAAGTATCGAGAAAGTGCATAAGAAACTGAGTGGGATCTAATTAACATATGTGGTGACATATATTAAGTTAGAGCAGAAACTAATTTCCATAATCAAAATATGTGGTGACATATGTTTGAGTGGGAACTAGTTAATCATGGTCAAATATAAAGATAACATATTTCTGAGTGGGAGCCAAAGTGGTTTCACAATTTAATATGTGTATGGTGTATATTTGAGTGGGAGTTTACAACATTGTGTTTGAATGAAATGGAGATTTCATGAATGTTGTAAATATTGTCATGGACCAATGCATAACTTGTGAAGTTAGTTATAACGTCAAATATCCATGGAGATGGATGTATCTATGTGGATAGATAAGTTTGATAAACATTAAAGTCAGGATGTTTCAACCTAAACAAGTTTTGAAGGAGTTCAAAAATAAAACAAGAGAAGAATGGTTCATCTCATTGTAACATATAGGTGAAACAGTGAGTTGAGAACTCAGTACAAAATTGATGGTTGGAGGATATGTTAGAATTCACTATGAATTGTTCATAGGTCTAAACATATTAGAATCATATGTTTGTATTTGACGAGATGTGACCCAAGTTCTTAATTGTAAGAACATGTTAAATGTGGAGTCATTTTTTCATGAAATTGAGATGAATTTAGAATGTGGTAGACTTGATTGAAGTCATAAAACCATACTAAATTGGAGATCTCTTAATATCGGAGTAGCACAGCGAAAGCATGATCGGAAATATCGAAGTGATATGTACACTGTCGATTTGTTGAGTCTACAACATATAGGAGTATATGATTAATTCAAGGATTAAAATAAGATATAATATTTTGGTTTGAGAAAGTTGTTTCAAGATTGAGTGAGTTCCGGATGCATATACTATGAGAAAGTCCATTTGACTGATCATACGTCATATAGGCATAAAGGGATATGAATATCTCACTCTATAACCAAACATATTATATACATTATATGATAATGAGTTTATCATGTGATGATAAAGTAATGTCAAATTAAGTGACGGTTGCAATTTTGCAAAGGACATAAAGAGCTGTAAAGTACAGAGCACGGACAGAACCTCTTCCACAAGCAAACATGATCAGCACTAAGACTTTATGGGTGTTGGATCGAGAAAATGTAAACTAGATTATTGACTCTAGTGCAAGTGGGAGACTGTTGGGAATATGCCCTAGAGGCAATAATAAAATGGTTTATTAAGCATATTCATGTTTATGATAATAGTTTATTATCCATGCTATAATTGTATTAAATGGAAACATAATACATGTGTGGAATATAAACACAAGGAGTCCCTAGTGAGCCTCTACAGGACTAGTTCGTTGATCAAGAGATAGTTAGAGTTTCCTAACTATGGACTTGTTATAGTCACTTGATAACGGAGTCATATCATTAGGAGTAATGGTGTGATGGACATGACCCAAACAATAAAGAGTTGCAATTAATCGTGTCACAAAAGTTTTATTGTCAACACTTTCAATATGCCAAATATAGTTTCCTTAGACCATGAGATTATATCACTCCCGTTCACCGGAGGAATACTTTGTGGACATCAAACGTCACTTCGTAACTGGGTGATTATAAAGGTGGCTTTCAGGTATTTCCGATGGTGGGTTGTTGGGTGATATGAATCGAGAGTGGGATTTGTCCCTCCATGTGACGGAGAAGATATCTCCAGGCCTTCTCGGTAATATAGCATCAAAAGTCTGCAGACATGTGATTAGGTTCCAATCACGAGGATCCTATATTATGGACGAGTAAAGAGAACTTGCCGGTAACGAGATTAAACTAGACATGGGGATGTCAACGATTATATCTCGGGTAAGTAAAATATCGTGAGACAAAGGGAATCGTATATGAGATTAATTGAATCTCCGGCATCGTGGTTCAATCGAGAAAAGGTTTTCGTTGAGTGTATAGGAATTAATATGGGCATCCCGGTCCCGCTATTAATTATTGATATGATCATGTCTATGCATTCTCAAACCCGTAGGGTCACACACTTAACGTTCCGATGAAATTAGGTTTTGCGATGAATTAAATGATGAAATGAACGAATGGTGATTCGGAGTCTCGGATGGGATCCCGGACGTCACGAGGAGTTCCGGAGGAGTCCGGAGAATAAGATTCATATATGGAAAGTGGTTTCCGGAGGTTTCGGAAAAGTTCCGGAAAATATTTATAGGGTACCGGAAGGTTCCGGAATGTTCTAGAAGGTTCTAGAAGTGGGACCCACATATTGTATGGGGGCCCACATGGACCATAGGGGTGCAGCCACCACATGGTGTGCCGCACCACCTAGGGCCACATGGGCCATGCGGCTAGGAAAGAAAGGGGGGAATCCCACTCCTAGTTGGACTAGGAGTTGGGCCTCCACCCCTTTAGGAAAGGGAGCCCAAGGAGGAGTCCTAGTTGGACTCCAACTTGGGGGGCAAGCAAGGGCTGGCCGGCCCCTTGCCCTAACCCTAGCCCGGCCACCTATAAAAAGGGGGGAGGGGAGGGGTGCGGCACACCCAAGGGAGCCACCCTAGCCGCACCACCTCCTCCATCCCAAACCCTAGCCGCGCCACCCCTTCTCCCGGAGGGCTGCCGCGCACCACCACCACCTCCACCAAGAGCTGCCGCACCTCCCTAACCCTAGGGTGCTGCGCCACCTCCTCCTCTCCCTCTCCTCTCGCTTGGCTTGGTGAAGCCTCGCACGTGGAGATCGTCATCGTCACCGGCACTACCGTCGTGCTGCTGAGATCATCAAGGCCACGTCCTCTCGCTTGCGGGATCAAGGAGTTGACGTCTTCATCGAGCCGTACATGTGGACACCGCGGAGGTGCTGCCTGTTGCTGCACTTCACCGGATTGGATCTCGAGGATAATACATCTCCTCGCGACTAGACGAGTCTAGTTGCGGGGATCGACTAGCCAACCCCTGCACCGACAAAACGTGTTTGTTGATCTTCAAGGGTAAGAGATTGGATCTCACCTTCACTATCTTCATCTAGTAGATCTAGATCCTTGGGGTTTATTCCGCTTGCCGCGTTGGAAATTTTTTTGTTTTCTATGCTACGACCCCTTCAGCTTCCATTTTGAGAACATGAGTGATACACCATATAAGTTGAGAGAGGTAGTCGATAGGGCAAGCAAGGCCATTTCGATTTCTAATGACATAACCTCTCCTTCTAGTGTATTTTCTTATGATGTGCTAGGCTCCATGGAGGACGATATGCCTCAACCTGAGAAGATGTACATGGAGGATGAAGATGAAGCCACCCCATGTTTACATCGAGATGACCAAGTCGACCACATGGATGCTGCTTCGACTACATCAACACCTACTTCTAATGAGAGGCAATACAAAGGTACGAATATAGGTGTTGATGATGCCATGATCCCACTAGTGGACATGATGATTTGTGAGGACTTGCATGTTGTATATACTTCTATGGACATCACATATGCTACTTTCTCTTTCCCTTGTGATAGCTTGCCTAAAAACAATGTTGATCATGTGGATTTCTCTCTTGGTAATGATGATGCCACACACATGTTGTGCCCTAGATGTTTCTACTTCTCTCCAATCATTGCATCCAAAATGTTGAACAATTGTTCTTTCAAATGCTTGCTTTGCAATGATGAATCCCTAATTTCTTATGAGAATGCCCCCATAGCTTTCTCAAAATTTGGAGATTCTTCCTTTTGCCATGATGAGAATTTACCCTTCCTTTTGCATATTGACCACCTACACATGTCATCCATTTATTTTGATTTTGGTGTGTTTGGTGATGTGCAAATGGATAGATGTCAGGATGGATGATGCATTCGTGTACCATGCACACAATTTCTTTTTATGGAATTTCGTGTGCAATGGTTCCCGAATGATAATGTCAACATCTATTGAACATGAGTTGACCAAAAGAGCTCTTGAGAGCATTTTCAATGAGAGTTGTCGACCGATTCTGCCTCTATTTCCTTTTTCATGTTTTGCATCAAACATATTCAACAATTGCTCTTTCCTTTGGTTCACGTGCAAACATGTGAGTGCTTTGGTTTTCCATTGTGACAGTCATGCTCCCTTGATCTTCATTGTAGATGATTTATGTGTTGCAAAAAGTATGATGAACAATTGTTCTTTCCGTTGGCTTATTTGCAACCATAATGATAGTCTGAGCTTGTCTTATCATGAGGCCTTTGGATGTTGCCTTATTGGTGTTGCAACAAAATCGATGCAAACTTGCTCTTCTCTTTACTTTGTTTGCACCCATGATGGCGATGATAAGAGCCTCCCTCAAAGTGTGTGGTTCACAAACCTCTCTTTCCGATGCTTTGAATGTAATGGACTTCATACGGTTCACAATGAGATAGGTATCTTGACCTTCTCAATTCTTCTTGGAGATTTTGCGTTTCACACTTTTGAGGATGTTTTGAAGAGTTGCTTTCCCAATGACCTTGCTTTTGGACTACATTCAACACACGTGTGTTGTGCTAACGGTGTTATGAACACGATTGGACATGTCATCGATGATGTGCTCCACTATCATGCACACACATTGTTTGCTTGGTCTTTGGTGTGTGTAGGTACAAATTACGGAATGGTGACTTCCAATTCAACGGCGAACCATCTACCTCCTTCACATGGTGATGACGTGCAAGCGTCGAGGACGACGCTTTTCGAAGGAGGGGGAGATGATGTAGCCCAACCCAACGTCACCACCATATCAAGCATTCCAACACATGCCAAGTCACCATGGACATCAAAGGTGAACTCAATCCTCTCTACGAACCCCAATACGCCGCCTTTGGATGGTATACTACCTAAGCGACTACCCTTGTATATTACTAGGTGTCACACGACGAATACGGACGCCAAGGGAGACGCCGAGAGAGCCCAAGAGTCGAAGCCATCCAAGACGCACGCATGGAAGTGGAGGAAGAAGAAGACGAAGAAGAGGAAGAAGAAGGCGGAGACAGCCAGGCCGGCCCCCAGCCCGGCCTGGGCCGGCTCCCAGGCCGGCCTCCCAGCAGAGGCGCCCGGCCTGGGCCGGCTCCCATGCCGGCCACCAGCCAGAGCCCGCCGGCCCCCAGACCGGCCTCCAGCCCGGCCTAGGACGGACCCCCGGCAGAAGCAGCCGGCCTCCAGGCCGGCCTAGGCCGGCTCCCAGGCCGGTCTCCCGCGTCCTCCCACCGTACCCTTCGTGGCTAGACTATAAATACCCCCTACCTCCCTCAGATCTAGGGTTAGACTAAGAATAGAACTTTGAGCTTTGCTCCTACCTTCCCTTTGTGTAATTCATGGCCACACTAGACTTGTCTAGGTAATGTACAAGTCCCCTCTTTGTGTACGGTCTCTGATAAGTATGATTCTACCTTCGGGTCTCTCGTGTTTGTGATTCTACCGTTCGCTCACCAATCTCTCCCGAAGATTCTACCTCGCGGTCTCTCTTCGGGATTCTATTGGTCCGGTTGATCCTACCGGTGAGGGAAAAGGAACTCCAAGGGTAAGTCCTTCTTGCGGTTGCGATCCGAGTCGGTCTCCCGTTTATCTTTGTGTTTTCCCCCTTTTGGTTCTTCGCGTCCACCGCTTGCCATCCGTCTATCCGTGAAGATCGGGCCACGAGCCACACCATTGATGCACTCTAAACACGGAAAATGTCATATTAACATCAGGAAAAGCTTACATTGGTGAGTAGCGAAGTTCAAAAAACCTGGTAACTATTTGATTTTAACCTGGTGACCAATATGACTATGTCTGGTGACCAAATGACTATAATCTGGCAACTAGTCAGATTTTTTTATCAAAACATATCAACATGGGATCTAATTTCAAAGATCTCGACACGACTAAGCTAACCGTGAAAACGAATCTGAGTTTTGACTTACGGTTTAAGAGATAAAACATTTTAAAAATCAAAACTTAAAGGGAATCTACGTGGCTGCATGCATGCAAAGCTAAGTTGCCATATTTACAACCGTGCCCACGGAAGACTAATCCGGGGCACGTGCCCTAAGTAGCACGGTCCTTTATATTTAGTGGTTTATTTTGAACCGTAAATGCTTATAGTTTTTTCTATAATATGGTCCTATGGGCCTTTTCTACAAGTTTGACCATTGAAAATATATAGTTTACTCAAGATTATGTCCAATTAATTCATATCCACGATTTCGTATCTACTGCTGTACAAACAGCTTAAAGGAAAGTCTTTTGGGCATTTGCTCATATCCTTCCAAATACTAAGCTCCCTAGAAATAAAGAGCTCTCCTTGATTGTGGCCCCACCACTTGGAAATTTTATTTTTTGCCCCTTTTTATTTTGGACTTCCATTATTTTTCCTCTTTTACATTGTAATTTATTTTTTGTCCAACTTTTCTTTGGACTTTGGTAATTTATCCCTTGCTAGCTGGGCCCGCGTGCCTATGACGAAATTACCCTTTTGATTGCTTTTCCGGATCGATCTGAATAAGTAGCGCTCGTGTCTAACGACACAGATATGGAGAGCTTGCGGCGGCGGCGCTGTTCCCCCACTATAATCTCGCCCCGCTGACCACGTCCTCTGTTCCGTGCTTGATTATCATGATGGTAGCCACAAACGCACGATGTTGAGTGTCCGGCTGTCGCCCGAGCCGTCAAAACTGGCAAACATCTAGGCCATGTGATTTAGCGCCTTCAACACCACCCTCGACCATGCATCCTGTGCGGATCCGCCCCGTCACCGCCTGTTGCCTACAACAGCGCTGCCAAGGGAGTGAGCGGGAGACTGCCAGTGAGAGAACGACGCAGTTGGAGTTGGAGGTTGCTGGAGGCGTTTGGAGTTTGAGCCTACCGGAAGCGTTCGGAGTTCGAGGCTGTCGGAAGGGGTTCGGGTGTATAGGTGGAAGTGGTGGGGTTCGAAGAGAGAACCGAGTTTGAGTGGAAGAGCCGGGAGGATATTGCCGAACTTCGATAGGAACGCCAAATTTCAGAGAGGGAGTAGCAAAGCGGCGGTAGGATGATCAGCTCCTCTGTTGAATAGACGGGACATTATCGTGTGGAAATGTTGCCTCACGTAATCAGATGATGTTTAAAGGATTAAAGAAAATTCAGAAGGGCAAATGATCAAAGTTCCATGAAAAGTGGGGCGAAAAATAAATTCGTGTTGAGAATACTATATATATGTTATGTTCTTGACATGAATTAGCAGCGCATAAAAATGAGCATACAACTTTTTTATTATATTATTCAACAAAGTGTGACAAAACAAATACACCAGTTGGGCAAAGCCATCTTCATGGCGGTATCTCTCGCAACAACTAAAAATGATATAGGATGGTCCTGATCACTTCCAAGTATCCTAACCTCACAGCAACGCACGCCATCTAAACTATAAGCTGTTGGCCTCACAAAACCGACCAACGGCGAGCCGGGAGCATAAACTGGTCCATTAAACTCTCATCGCACGCAGTTTGCGTATGTTCTAGAAGTCGCCGCCTCCCTCTTCCGCCTACCCATTTCAGAAGAGATCAACACTATTGACCTTGCCAGCCATGTCGTCGAAAACGCCACGACGCGAGACAGAGCCACCAACCTGCACGCGTCCATCAGCACGCGTCCGCCTCCGAGACCCGCTGCATCACACCGTCGAGACTCGCTGTTATCGACGTGCATCCCGACACGGTTCTCCCTCCTGGCGTCGCGTACCACCGTTGTCCGATATGGGAGATCTAAATTTGGGGTTTTCCCCGGAACATCCTTGGCGAGAAAATGAGCGTTGCAGCAACGATGTCTTCTACAAGGTTTTGCTAATTCTCAATCTATTATTTTCGAACACATGTCCATTATTTGTTAATGGTTTTGCTAATTCTCAACCTATTATGATTTTCTAAAAGAGCATTCTCAAGGAAATACCATGCAGTTCTTTGTTTTGTTTCATAACTTGGTAGTGGTCCATCTTTACAGTCTGACAATATCTTCTTCTAACTTTTGGGAATGACATTAGAATTCATTATAGTAATAGTTGTTTTCTTACTCTGTTTGGTACATAACAGTTTTTTCAATTGTATTAAGCGACATTTTCAATTATTAGATAGTTGAATGTGTGTGCGTGTGCGCGCATTTTTTAATACCAATGACGAATGATACTCTTGTGGCGTCTGACTTTGTTATCTCAAAAGCTATCAAGACATATCTCTCTATATTCTAATTATTTTGATTACCTCTAATGTTTTATATGAAATGAATTTGATTTGTGACAGAAAAAAAACATTGCTAGACAATAGAGATGATAAAGTAAAAACAAATACGTTTATAGACAATGAAGTTTTATTTAGATGGATAGAGTACTAAGACATGTTATACCCCAATATCAATTGGGCGCGGCAACGCGCGCCTTACCCTTCTAGTAATCTTACTAAAGAAGGAGACATCCTATATAACTAAGAAGATCACCCCCACTACCTATTTCTCTTGACATGCAGCTATGCCACATCAACAACCCGCCACATCATCCAAATCAGCCACGTCATTGTGTGCATGCAGACCAAGTGTGTGGGGTCGCCTTTCCAGCTTCTAACGTCGTCGCCTCCCCTTCTAATTCTCCCGATATAAATATCCATCATGTCTCTTCACTTTGTCTCCCCACACCACACTTCTTCTCCACATACACTTATGAATCTGTGACCTAAGAGGCAGGCGAGCAGCCCACTGCAGCTATATATTTCCTCCGGATACGCCACTCCTCCACACCCATGTGCCCGCTGCATAACTTGCCCCTCCAGGTCAAAAAAAAAGATGCATGTCCGGCCGAGTCGATCTACTCCACGCGCTCTGTATCAACTCCTTCTATCTATCTTTGATATAGTGGAGGAAGCATATGCGTATGTGCTCTCCACTAATCAACTCCAGGTCAAAATCGAAGACTCAATTAGTAGTGTTGCTGCAGCTCTTTTCCCATGCCCAGTTGGTAATCTCTATCTCACTCTTGATGGTCACACGAGTATGGAGTGAAAAGCTGATGACTTCGTTTTAAAAAAAAAAGCTTGATGACTTTATGGGTATTTGAATTGTAGGGATTATTATTTGAGATTGTTCGATGAAATATCTGAGAGAACCTTCAGAAAATCGATGGATGTCGAATTGACCCTTTTAGGTGTGTTGCTTTATTGTGTGCAGGTAGGAACGAAGACACTTGACGAGTGCGGACGAATAGCGCCCGGGTGCACCTACACCCTTTATTTTCGCGAAAATCAAAAAAATAGTAAAACATGAAAAAAAAATCTGAAAAAAATGGGGTGCATATGTATACAAGTTCTTCACACTCGTGTAAATTCTCATAATCAAATGATATTTCATATGGTCTGTGCAAAAAAGACAACCCGAGTTGTCAGAAAAAATTTTGAATACACATGTTTTCAATGTCTTATTTTGTCTTTTTTGCACAGAGCGCATAGAATGTCATTTTATTCTAAAAATTTGCACGGATGTGAAGAACTTGTATACATATGCACCCCATTTTTTTCAGAATTTTTAGAAAAGTTTTACTATTTTTTGAATTTTGCGAAATCCGAGGGTGCAGGTGAGCTCGGGCTCACCTGCGAGTTTTCCGACACTTGATGCATGAGTTTAAATCAGTTGCAGTAGTCTAGCAGAGAGTATTTTCTTTATTCGGATGTATCTCGCTTGCACAGAGTGTGCTACTGCTAATTATTGTGCATCACATCGTCTTCATTGAAGTTGGTTTTCCATTATTTTTTGTCTGGTACATACTTGCAGGTGTCACTAGAGAGCACAGGTTCTTTCTGTATCAAGCCGGTAGTAGGTTCTACTAAGCACGTCTCTTTTGTAATTGTGGTTCTACAACAACCAAAACATCAGGAAGGTAGCATGAGACAATTCTCTGGAAATGTGTGACCGGTGATGCGTTCATTTACTATTAATGATTGTGCAATCACCCAGCAATACGGAGTTGTGTACTTAGAATGCAGTATATGTACCTGCTACAGTTTTCAGAAATTGTTATTCACACGCTACAACCGTTAGTTTAGGCTTTTCAACTCCCGTTGTATGGATGCACCAAAACCAAATATTGAATCGATTTGAACTGTTTTTTTTTGTTACATTTTTTTGCAAAGAGAAAATTTACAACAATAATATTGTAACTGTATTTTTTGAGTCCCCAATTGCTTCAAGTCATTTTAAATGCTTATAATATCTATAAAAACTTCCTTTAGAAAGTGCGTCGTTGTTTATAGATGATTCCTCTTTTTCGAGAACGACGATTGATTTTTTGTCTTCCAGTGTTTAGTAACATATTAGTTAACACATAGTATAATTCTTTCGAAACACATGGGAATTGTGCACTAAGTACAATGTTTTTTCCATTGTCATACATATAGCCTCAAAGAAATATAAAACAAATATGCCGCAGCAACGCGCGGGTATCATCTAGTTTTCATTGTTACCGTACCGGCCAAGTCATTATGGTATCTCCTACTATACTACTTGTATGGCGCTAGCAAGAGGACGGATCAATAGGACCAATTTCTATAATATCTCGGGTGAATACGTGAAAAAGTGTTGTTTTGTTTGGCCTCTAAAAGAAGAGATGGAACATGAGGTTTTTCCTTCTTTTCTAATACACGAAACCATTCCTTATAATGTTCGAGGCACTATCGTCCATGATGGTTGCACTGGAGCAAAGTGCGAGAATATACCACATTTCTGATCTGCTATAGGTTCCAGGCAACAACGTTTCTAGATGGTTGGCCAAGACTTCAACTAAGAAATCATCTCTACCCGGGTACATAGCTTTATTCAAACCATGGATCCACGAATTGTTGACCCGCTCTACAAAAAGAGCTTCGTAGTCTCCCGGTCGATTGACTCGACTCTTCCCCCCCCCCCCCCCCCCCCCCTGCCCCTATGCTATCGTACTTGTCAAGGTTGAGGTGAGGAAGACTACCACCAACTCAAATCTCGAACAATTTCTTGTCTTTGTTTCAAACTGAAATACTCCCCCAGTCATATAATGAGTAATGGCATCAACGGATTGCAAAAGTAATCATTCGTCAAAAATCATGCATTGACCAATCAAAATATGGCTCACGTCTGATTGTCATAGGATTAAACAGACGATGGATTTTGCTGACAAATTCATTTTTTTGTCGATCATTGCATCAACTGCATTATGTTGCTCAGATGATGCAGTCGAAGTAATATCATCTGCATAGTTTCCTTCTGAAAACCCTAACCAAAAACACGAACACATATGATATATCAACCAATTAACCCCATCTCTTCTCATTATCAAAATTCAACAAACAGCCCAAACAAAACCAACTCTTAGTACCGCACCCCCCAATCGACAGATCAAAATTTCAACCGGATCAGACAAAGATCAGCAGACCAGTACATCGCATCAAAATTCTGCAGTTTCTGAGATGGCATCGCTACTCGACATGGCGGCTCTCAGCTGAACGCCCTACACTACAAAATGAAAAACAAAAGCCTGCAGAAAACCATCACTTCCGCTTCCAGTGTCCTTCCACATCATGTATCTTTGACGCAGGATAATATGTTTCGGATGCTACCATGAAGAATCAGATAGCTTTTTTGCTTCCACAGATATCTTTTATGTTCCCCTTTAGACTTTTGCAGTAATTATCATCTTTTTGCCATGCTTCATCATCTTATGTACAGTTACCAGCAGAGCCTCAAGTGACCAATGTCTGATCGGCGCATCCATTCGTTAAGCAAAAGGCGGCTTCCATGACCATGCTATGACAAAGGAACAGCCTTGTACAGGTTTGACGTTCCATGGAATACAGTGAGGTGTGCCCCGTTAAGATGAGCTTCCAGCTGCAACCAGTAAGTATAGATTAGATTTACATCTCTCAGCCATCTGAACACAACACAATAGCAGACAATAAGCCAAACGACTCAGCAAACTGTAACAAACCTCTTCATGGGGGATTCTAGAGAAACCAAACTTCTTCGTCCAGATGGCTTCAGCTTCATGGGCAGCTGGAAGTATGAAGTGCTTGATCTTCAGTGAAATCAGCATCCTTTCCATGCATGAGAACAAAACTTGGAAGTAGCCCTGTTTTTAGTAAAAATATCATATAAGAAAACAAGAAGGATATATCTAGACATGAATAGAACAGTCAAACTCTTTACGTGTGTACAATGGATAGAACCGCATTCGCTGAAAGCACGGATGATATAATGCTAAGCAGCAACTGTATACTCACCAGTCCTTGAAGATCCATACTTGTTGCAACCAGTGGCAATTCGGCCACGTCACCTCCCATGACACGCAAAAGTGCTGCTGACACAACAGTAGGACTGCGATAGGCAGGCCGATAGGTTTTAGTAACACAGGATGAAAAAAATGGCCAAGTTATGGTTTTCAACTAATTAAGAATTCTTACCCTAGAGTTAAGACTGCACAGTACATTCCACTGTAATCTTGGCCTGGCATTCCATCCTTAGGTCTCCTCCTGGAATAGTAAGAGAAAAATTATTAACACAGTGACATAGGCATTGAACAAAGATGGATGAACGGCTATCTCTCTTACCCATTGACCATCTCTGGAATTAGATCCCTACCAGTATGAGCTTCAACGATTGGATCAAAAGATTGCTGCAAGGAGAAAAAAACGACATGTGAACCGATCACTCGATCAGTATATAACATTGATAAAATAGTGAGCTAAGAAGCAAAGTGCCACAATCAGTATAAAATGTTGCTAAACCCCTCAAACAAAATGTCTCATACAAGATTAAAAAAAAAATCAGTACATACATGAATAATTGGGACAGCAGAAGAAAGCAATAAGTTGCCATCTTCAGTGGCACTTCTACCAGCAAGTAATTGCCATCTGATATCGGTATTGCTGTCCATGACTAAACCTTTTGATTCATGTTTCTTTCTTATGATATCAATATCTGACTCCAGTAATGGCTGGGCTCCGTTAGAAATTATATTGTCCAAAGAGGATCGTATCTCAGAGCAACTATTGCAACAGAACCACTCCCCTTCTGGTAATTCCTGCAAAGAAACGAGCTACTGTTCATTTCCTGAGACTATATCATGAACATAAATGTGAAGATGAAGTTATTATGTGCTAACCTTCAGGTCTACCTGCAATTGACTCCTCAAACATCCTACATGGTATTCTTTCTCACACTGATCAGCAAAAAAAAAAACGAGTCAGCCAAATATACCAAGGGAATACAGAAAAACATTATGTATGCAGATCCAGAAATATTAAGATCAAATTTATTGTTCATACAAATATTAAATCCAACAAGACGATGACTCAATATCAGGATCATAAGCTGAATTTAAGCAGAAAAAATCATGATTCAATTCTAGTACAAATAGAGAAGCCATACTTGATCACAGAGTATCACAGTGCGCTCATCGAATACTGCATTGTTAAAATCCTTTTTCCTGTACAAAGAAGATTTGAGAGAAAAATTACAACATAAGACAATTAAATAATAAAAAGAGAAAGTAACAGCATAGCTAGCAATTTTGGAGGTAGCCTGCAAAATAACAACAAATCGTAATAAACATAAAGCCACCTTTATGCATAATATAACACAAGCCTGTACAATAACAAGGATCTTTACTTCAACGTATCTCCCTACAAGAGTTACTTTAAGGTGTCGTGTCGTTACCCCGACGATTTAAGCCTCAGCTTCCAATCGTAATATGCACATAGAGCTGGTTTTTTTGGTCAATCATGGGGTCGGATTCTACAATAACTCGTTCCAAATCCCTTCAAAACAATCTAAGAAGCCTTGACGGACACTTCCGGTCCTCTCATAGACGATTTGGTCGATTTATGCTATCCAGACCACCAAGGATTGCGGGTCGACTAGTCGCCAAATCGCAACCTGGAGGTCGACTGTGTCGACTCGGCTAGTTGGACGAGTCGAACGACTCGTTTGACTAGTCATGACTAATGTCCACTAGACACCCCTCTTGAGTCGATTGACTAAAAAAATGGCCACACATGTCATATTTTTTTTCAATGTTGACATTGCCCGTGAAACCCAAACAGAGCCCCGACTCCTGCCCACCCAGACGTCTCCTTGGTCGGTGCCACCACAAGCCCATGGCACCACCGCCTGTTCCAGCCGGCTCCTAATCTTCTGCTCCACCGGCTGCTGCTGGTCTGCTCCTCCACCGGTGGCTGCTGCTCTTGCTGGTCTGCTCATCAACCGTCTGCTGCTACTCCCAGGATCCTCCCCCAACTCTCCTTCACCCGCTGCTCCTGCTCTGTTCTGCCGGCTGCTGCTGCTCTGCTCCTCACTCCCCTGTCCCCAGCCTTCTATTGCAAATCTGATTGCTAGTATTAGACTACTAGTAGTTCTATAATATGGTATTTTATAGTAATATTACTGTATACTCATGTCGACTAGTCAACATGAGTTATGAATACTCACGGGTAGTCTATGAGTCGCTACCCCAGATCGACTCATCGTCGTCGACTCGTAATCCTTGCAGGCCACATCAATTGTTAATATTTACTGGTAGCTAGATTCTTCTATTGTGCTCTTTCCATTACGGGTCTAGCAGCTTTTGTACTACTTATGCCTATGTCACTACAGAAAAATGTCTAACAGAATTGTTCAGACCACCAGTTCGTTAGTAAAAAAAAATACTACTGGTGTTCGTGCCAAGTATAATATATTTGATAAACGTTACTTGCCACTGGTTCACAAACCCAATACCAATAGACACCACCATAGTTCATATAATCATATTGATCGAACCTACACCTGAAGGCTGTAAATTGATCACGAACCAAAACAACCTTGGATCCTGCATACTAAGGTCTAAACTCTAAAATATTTCTTAGCGGTTCAAGTATAGGTTACTAAGGTAATAGAGAAAATATATTAAAAGGGGAAAACCTAAGTCAAGTAGTACTCACTTGCATAGGGCACATCCTCCAAGGTCATCTGAGATTGGGACAATTCTTATAGCTCTCTTCATTATCTGTTCAATAGAATCGACACCAGCTTGCCTTCCAGCAGCCTTAGCATTTTTATTGTCTGCTAAAGCCTTTTCTTTTTGAACAAGGATGCTACAGTTGTCACAAAACCACTCCGAGGGAACCTCAGACAGCCTAACGCAAGCTACAAATCGTAAATAAGTAGATCCAAATTAGTTTGATTGTTTAAGAAGAGTTGATCATTTACAAGAAATAACTTACAAGTACCACTAAAGCATTATTGACAATTAATTTCAGAGATGAAAGGCACTACCTGGGTGGAAGGACCTTGGACACATTTTGCAAGGGAAAATATCCCCCCCTAGACCACATTCTCTGCACAGATCATCAGTTTCACGTTCCGACAATTCCATATCTTGCGATATTTTCATTGACAGCTCATGCAAGGATACCCCATTCGATGTGAAGATGTTGTCATACCTGATATCAATGTAATAAATAAGAGCAAGCGGACAAGTGCAGGTTGGTGTAAGCTAAAATAGGATACCACAGACTTACGGTTTGCGTCTTGATCCCTCACCCGCATGAGCTTCAAATGCTGAGGGGCTAACCTGGATAGGCCTCATAGAAGGTCAATTCACAAGAAATGATGGATACAAATTAAAAAGTAGCTTTGGCGGGCAGGAAAGGAGACGCACCACTCTATTGCAGTGGTTACAGTAGATTCTTTGATCCTTGATGTACCCATCGACCTTTCTCTGCACAATGCAAATGCAGATTATCGACCAAAAAAACACAGGGTGTGCTTAAAGAAAATCGGGAAATAGATCTTGGTCTACCAACCTGTCCATCAACATAGTAGGCTACTTCAGTGCCATCAAGCAAAACCTTAAAAACCAACTTGTGTAGCCCAGTATCCCTGAAAAAAGTATCAAGTAGTGACAAATGAGTTATGTGCTCATAGCAAGGAAAAAAAAGGATAACGTAAGTATAGAATAAGAAGTACCGACTTTGTTGTTACTTTTCCAGAACTCCCACCTTTGCTTGACGATATCTTCTTCAATAAGGAATCCTTGGAACTTCCAGTCAGACTATAGCACCCAAAAACAAAACATGGAGACAAATATCATTTGTAAACACAATAACATAATTGCAAGCTGGAATTCAAAGTCAAAACTCAAAAATATATATACCCCATATAAAACAATCAGAATTGTGGAAGTTGCATAAGCTTAAAGTATGCCAGGTAGTGGTATAAACATTTTATTGCCTTGGATAGAAGGGTGTAAGGTATTATTACTTGAACAAATTATGCAACCAATGGTGAGGTCCCATAATTAATTAGTCATAGGAGCACATCTAGAACATTATGATGCTTAAATTGCTTACCTGGAACTGCTCCTGCTATATGCATATGGGGAAGTAGGATCCTGAGGTTGCTTTGACTCTAGGCAATAGTGACATAGAAAGTGTTCAGTTTGTGATGAAGGAAGATGCCCTGCAGTAGTAAGAAACATCAGAAAAGACAGTAAGGCACCAAAGAAAACTGTAACTCCAAGAATTAGCTAAGCACAAAAGTCTCACCGCTGCAATTCAGACAATCCGTGCGGCTCCTTATACCCATGGGATCAATGGAAGAGCGGATTGTTTTATCTAGAGATTCCAAAGGAGAACCTTCACAGGCACGCATCACATCCCGCAAACTATTACCATTAGCTAAGTAGATGTGATCTGTAGGGTGTTTTTTGTTGCTTCCAGCATGTTGTTCAAAGATATAAGTAGAAATAGCCTGTAACATTCAAAAGTAGAACAACACTACGTAAACAATTTGTGATATGCAACGGCTTATAGATGCAGGAGTAAGCACTAACCTATTTTTTCCTTTTGGAGGGAAGGAGTACTAACCTTGGAGCCATCACACTTAACACAAAAGCAACGTATATTGCAACCTGTAATCACTCCGTTCAGCACAGTCTTCTGCAACTTGCAAACAAAATTCATATTAATTGCACTAAATTGCGATTGTGTGCTCTACTTGTTATAACATGATCCACCGTAAAACACTCGAAATGGCTGCCACGGAATAGCAAAAAAAAAATACTATTTTAATATTTCACATATCTCAACATGCAGCAGCTTATTTAAAGAATAGCGGGTTAATTGGTTCATTGACATTCATAGTATATCATGCCATGGCTACAAGAAGTATGGCATAACAAGCTGAGGCAAAAAAAAATAGGCCTGACTGTTGGTTTTTTTCCTAGAAATTATCACACAAATTGGTTGCGAGTATCCCCTGGAAGGTCTCAAATAAAAGGAAGTGGCATCAAAGCCACTGTCGTTCCATCAAAAATTGAATTTGTTATTGGCAAGGTCTAGCAAATGACAACACAGTGGAAGCAGACATATGTATTGTCTCAACAGAAGAACATTTCGGAAGCCAATGTGGAGTAAAAGATAAAAAGCCCATAACAAATATTGACAGTTACTTGCCTAAGCTAAATCACGAAGCATAATAAAACACTGGGTAGCAATAGGCTTGTCCTAATCCTAAAATGGAATGATGTCTGCTGACAGACGAGAAAATGTTGACAGAACTTGTGAATAATTATTTCATACCTTGCTATGAGGAATGATGTACATAACCGCCATTCCCTCGAGCAGGCCGGTGCTTAGCAACTCCCGGATGTTGCCTGGGTGCTTTGTGAGGCAGGCAACCTTCTTAGACATCTTCATCTCCATATTCTTCACCGATGGAGGGGTGTGTGATGTGCTGTCAGCTGGTTCTTCAGATACAACCAAACTGCTGGTAGGACGCGCCTCAGCCTTTGGCTTGAGCAGTGACCTTGTAAACCTCCTCTCTGGTGTCGGAGCCAAATCAATCGAGGAATCTTTCTTGCCTTCACCACCTTGACTTTCACTAGTTGCGGCCTCTTTGTCCAGTTTGTCACTGAGCCGCGATCGTGTGAAGCGCCTTGTAGGCTTGAGGTCTGCAGTGGAAGCAGGGTGTGGCAGCATCCTCAGCGACCAAAGGAGGATCAGACAAGACGTCAGACAGTATATTCCGTCCATTTGATCCATGGCATGCATCCATGAGCTTGTCCCTGTGGTTTTCTCCTTTAATAGCAGTGGATTCCTGCAAACCTGGCGACCCCAACCCAACTGGCATTGCAAGCACAGCAGCAGCATTGGCCTCAACTCCTGTGCCCTGTTTTGCAGGCTCGCCATCAAATTCAGGAGGTTGGGTTACGACATCAGCGTCTTTTCCAGGAGCACTGAATCCATCCTTTGGGTGCTGAGGGGAGATGGCAGAATTGGACCCATCCTCCATCTCCTCTGTTGAAGGCGCGAAGGCGCATGCGTCCATGAGGTCGGCGTCCTGGTGGGTGTTGGGATGCGCCTTGAAATCAACCATGACAAGGTCGTCATCGGGGTTGGCTTTGGGCGCCTCGGCACTGATGATGATGAGGCCAGCGTCGTGGCTAGCATTGGGTGGCGCCTCGGCAGCGTCGTAGCTGGTCTTGGGCGGCGCCTCCGCAGTGTCGTGGCTGGGCTTGGGCGGCGCCTCCGCAGGGTCGTGGCTGGAATTGGGCGGCGCCTCGGCGTCGTCCGGACTGGCTGCCTTGAGCGCCTCGGCATCCAAGGGCGGCGTGGGCGGGGAGACCAGATCCGCGGGCTCCTCCTCGTGCCTTGCGGGGAGGGTCCGATCTAGTCTTCCGCTTCTTGGCGGCGGTGCCAGAGGCCGGTGCGGATGCGGCGGGGGAGGAGATGGAGCGGCCGGAGCGGGTGCGGCCCGGCGAGGCGGTGATCTCGGAGAGAGACTGGAGCGCGAAGGCGAGCTCGCGCTTCATGGCCCGCGGCGCCGCAGATGATACGCCGCCTCCGCTGCCGCCGCCGGAGGAGGCGGTCATGGAAATCGAGAGGCGATCGTTGGGTCGGATTGGATTTGCTAGGGTTTGGAGAGATCGGAGGAGGAAGATGGAAGAAGAAGAAGGCGGAGGAGCCCGTGTGGTGTGCCCCAATACCAGTCTATTAATTAATCTCTATCGACTTTGCGAAAGGACGATATTGCCCTCTCGCCTTCCAAACCAAAGTGCCTTTTCCTCTCACAAAATATAGTCGTTTTGGTATTATTTTATAATTGTTGTTGTTGTTTGTACTATTTCTACTCTGTATTTATCTATTTTTAGTAGAGAACACGGACCGTAGTGCCGGGTATATATGGTATCTTGATATTTGGTCTCGGCGGGGTTGGTGGGTCGTAAATACGGACAGCTCAGAAAAATATCGGAGTGTAAATATCTCTTGTTTCTTTCTTTCTACGTTGGTTTTCGGGAAAGGTGTTTCCAAAAGGATCCAGCTAAGGTATCAACGGCTAGTTTTTTCGATTTTCTTGACCAGGTTTAGAAAACGATCAATGAGTTGAGTTTTAGGCATGGCCCATGTGGCACATTCGGTAGCAAGTTCTCTTGTTAGGGATGGTGCGTGGCGGAGTTTGAGTCCGGAAAAAAAATCGTTTCATAGAAACTATACCGATCAGGGATGAGCATGTCGCCCTTTGGCCTTATTGCCACGTGTCCTCGTGAAAACAATATGTGTCCTTTTAGTTAGAACCAATACATGATAATCTTTTTTGGTATTTCTGGGTTGGGAACTTGTTAATGTTATGAACTTTTTTTGGATACCGTGGCTTGGTATGGTGAGTCAAAGTTATTGTAGAGATGAGGGTAAAAAACATGGAATATGTGATCCCTATCTTCCGAGAATTAAGAGTCGAAAATGTTGGTGTTGGTGTTGTTGGGTGGCCAGGTTCGGTGAATAAAATGGACGACAACTCAAGTTTTATTGTTTGTTCGAAAAAAATTGTATTGATGTTCCTGGGAAATCCGGTTCACAGAACGGAACGAGGACTTCAGATCAATTGTTGTCGCAAGACAGGAACAGCAGATGTTAACTAGGAACAATGTGACTTAGATAGCATTCCTTTTAAAAAAAAAGTATCGTTACTAGATAGAATGCTGGTTGGAGGGGCAGTATCGAGAAAGCGCATGGGTTTTGCTCGTGCGTCGAGGGGATTCCGTACCGTACGTACTGTCGGAAGGAACCGAGGGAGATCGAAATGAGGCAACGCACGTCATCACGTAGGTTCGTCCGTCTACATGCATGCTGGCACGTACTCCACTTCACTCCAACGCACGTACGCGTTGCATGCATGCTAGTGTGAGTTTGGCCGTATGTACGGCAGGCCGATCGAGCCCATGTACCGATGTACGCGCGCGTACTGGCGTTTGAATCAAGATACGTAATAACGTAGTATGTAAGTTCCCTCCATGCGTTTGAATATAACATGTGCACGCACCTACGTCAGTACGCGCGCAATTTCCAAACATGTTTCGTCGGTTTTATTGAAGTAGTAGTACTTTGGTCACAAGGATCGAGCTAGTTTTTTTTTATCTTTGCATTGTGATGGGTTTTGTCAGCCTCGGCGTAGTTGGTACTTACGATGGATTTTGTCAGTCTCGACGCGGTTGGTACTTATGATGTGTTTTACTCGTGACAGGTTTTGTCGGGCTTGACGCAGTTGGTACTTATGAAGTTTTTACTTGTGATGGGTTTTGTCAGCCTCGACACAGTTGGTACATGTACGCCGGAAGTTGATGGGTTTATGCTGAGTGCATAAATCATCTCGGACGAACAATGCCGCTTTTAATATAGTATAATCGTACTTCTCAAAATAAATGTTCGCTTTGTTTTATAAATAAATCCCCACGACATACAAAATGATGAGCAAACTCTAATACAAAGTAGATCAAAGATAAAGAGGGAAATACAGGACTAGCCACGACCCTAAGATCGAAGCAACCAAGACTACTGAGTAGAGGTGACGTCACACCTTCTTGAAAAAAACACCAGACATCATTGCACCGACACACCAAGGTTGTCGCGCGGAGAGGACTGATTGCCCTCTCGTTGTGGTTCGTGAAGAGTTGATCCTAATAGCAGACTGATACATCTCCGATGTATCTATATTTTTTTAGGTTCCATCCTTAATTATATAGCAGTGTCACATGTTTTTATATCATTTTGGCATGATTTATGGAAATAACCTATTACCAAGATGCCCAGTGCCAGTTCATGTTTTCTGCTGTCTTTTTGTTTCAGAAAAGTTGTTCGGGCAAGTTTCTCGGAATGAGCTGAAATTTTACAGGAATTATTTCCAAGCAGAAACAAGTCTGGAGCCAGAAGGTCGCCTACAGGGGGGTCCCACAGGGACCAGACGCCCCCCAGGCGCAGCCCACACCTTGGTCGCGCCTGGGCCCCACCTGGTGCCCTCCGGCATCGTCTCGAGTTGCCCCTTCGCCTATAAATTTGTCTTCAACCCGAAACCCTAAGTACCTGACCATATTTTCCAGAAGACGTCTGAGGCCGCCGTCATCGCCAACCCTTGTTCGGGAGGGTTCTGCAGCTCTTCCCGGCATCCTGTCGGAGAGTGGAATCATCACCGGAGGCATCTACACCACCATGCCTGCCTCCAGAGTGATGCGTGAGTAGTCCACCACGGGACTACGGGTCCATAGAAGTAGCTAGATGGTTGTCTCTCCTCCTTGTACTCCATTGATTAGATCATGTGAGCTGCCTATCATGATCAAGATCATATTATCTGTAACTGCTACATGATTGTGTTTGCATGGATCCGGTGAATTGTGTAAATCATTACTTTTGTTCATCTATGTGTTATGTTTTATCTATGATCTTGCATGCTTGATACGTGTCAAACGTATCTATAATTTTTGATTGATCTATGCTAGTTTTGTGATGTTGTCACATGTTTCTACTATCTTATTACATCATTTTTATGCATTTTGCCGGACTAACCTATTGACAAGATGCCTATTGCCAGTTTCCTGTTTTTTGTTGTCTTTTCGTTTCAGAAACTTACCACAGGAAATATTCCCGGAATGCGCTGAAAATTTACGAGGATTTTTTATTCGCCAAGACGGAGTTTCAGTCCAGAGGGCAGCCCTGGGGGGCACCCACAGGGCAGGGACGACCCCCAGCCGCGGCCTGCCCTAGGGCGGCGGGTGGGACCCGCCCCTGCTCCTACAGGTGGGTCCCCTCGGCCCCCTCCGACACCTATAAAATCAGATTAATCCCAAAAATGTCGAGGCGGCCATTTTTTTCCAGAGAAGTCACCCCGAGGCGCCGCCACCATAAACCCTAGTTCGGGGGTGATTCTGAAGCTGATCCCGGCACCCTGCCGGAGGGGAGATCGATCTCGAAGGGCTCTTCATCACCATGCCTTCCTCCGGGATGATTTGTGAGTAGTCCCACCTTGGACTACGGGTCCATGGTAGTAGCGAGATGGTAGTCTATCTCCCTTGTGCTTCATGTATTATGATCTTGTGAGCTGCCTAACATGATCAAGATCAATTATTGTAATGATATGTGATGTGTTTGCTAGGATCTGATGGATTATGAAGTTATGATCAGATTGTGTATGATTCTTATATGTTGATTTATGTTCTTGCATGCTCTCCGATGTGCGTAGTTAATTTGGCCAAGTGATTGTGTGTATCTCCAAGAGGGAGTATTTATGCTAGATAGTGGGTTCATGCCCCCTTTTATTCCTGGGCATGAGTGACAGAACCGTCTAAGGGCGAGGGTGTGCTGTTTCTACTAAGGGTAAAACAGCGGTGTTAATGTCTCTTTTGATATTAGTATTGCTTACTTCATGCGCTTTACTTAATGCAAATGTATGTTGCTTGCAACTTAATACCGTTGGGTGACAGGCTGGATAGCGATCCCACGGTGGACTTTTTAGACAAAGATGCAGTTGGACTCAACGGTCTTTGTTCATTGTCGTGATGCCTACATAAATATTATCATGTTCTCTATGTCATAGCTAGATTAAGTTTGTATTATAATCTTATTAATTGCCTAGCTGTAATTTGTTTATCCATCACATGAGTGTTTTATTTACTTGAGAGACTCCACTAGTGAACCCATGGCCCCCGGTCCATCTTTTTACATTGATTGCAACCTTTATTCATCACTTTTCATCATCATTACTCCTCTGGTCCACTTTCATATTTTCATCTATTTCACTATACAATTAACCGCTTTGTTTTCTGCGAGACCGGAAAGATTGACAACCTTTCTGCAGTTGGGGGCAAAGTAATTGGTTGAGTGTGTGCAGGTCCACGTCTGTTGAAGATTAAGCGCCAGAGATCTTCAACATTCACTTTGTTGTTGATTTCAAAGTCTTACTGGTTCGATAAACCTCGGTTCGTTAACGAGGGAAAACTGCTACTTACTACATCCATGCCTTCGCTTGGGGCACAACCCAACGCTACCATCACCGATCATCAAGCAGTTTTCTGGCGCCATTGTCGGGGAGCGCACTAAAGCTACATAAGAAGATTAGTCCCTGCCAACTCTGCCAGTACTTGTCAATCATCAAGCAGTTTTCTGGCGCCGTTGACGGGGACTTTGGAGCTACAGCAAGGGGAGTCTCATACTCTCAATCACTTTAGTTTGTTTTTGTCTTGCTTGCTTTATTTCTCGTTTAGTTTATTTTTCTTGTTGCAAATTTTTAAAACCCAAAAAAAACTAGTGTAGCCTTTATTTCTGTCTTGTTATTTTGCTTTGTCGTTATGTCTAGCTCTTTGCCTCCTGTTGAAACATCCGAGTCCGAAGTCCTCACCTTCAAACAAAGAGGTGGGGAAAGTTTGAAAGATGCTTGGTATAGAATTAAAGATTCTCATCGTAGATCCACTAAAAAGCAAGTAGCTACTGTCCTTCTAAGAAATTTTTATATTGGTATCACATGTTGGTATAAGTTTGTTTTGGACACTATAACAAGTGGAAACTTCTTAGGTGCTAGTGCTTCGGAAGCTTTTAATGCTATTGGAAATTTATTTGGAAATCTTCCTATTGTTGATACTAAGAAAATTACCTTAGAAGACATTATGAAAAAGTTGGAAGCAATAGAAAGTAATATGCCAAGCATAAGTAAGATAAATGATATGGATAAGAAGATTGATAACAACTTTAATAGGGTTAATGGATACATAAGGAATGCTACTAAAAAGGTTAAAACCTCCATTACCCTAAAGATCATCCCGAAGGGATAGGTAAACTAGAAGAGACTTTTGATAACTTGGGAGCTACCTTTTCTTCACTTAAACCTAAAAAGGAAGTAACTCCCATAGTTAAGGGACCGAAATTTATCTTTGTGCCAAAGAATACTACTAAAGTTGATGCATCTTTTATAGGCAATGAAGAAGTAAAAATGGTTAAAGAGGATCAAGTATTGAAGGGCTTGCTGGGAGCTGCCCCATATGGTAAGTGAGGTGGGGTTACCACGTCAAATCCCTCGGATGACATCCTTAGGTTGAGAGAATAGGAGAAGAAGATGGTGGTACTGGTGGATCCGTCGGCTGACAAGCGGGATTTACCCAGGTTCAGACCCCCGAAGGTACACTACAAGAGATCTAGTAAACTATGACGAGGTGAAATCGTCACTCAATTGCCAAAAACGTCACGAAAAACATCATTGTGACGTTTATGGAGCGTCACAAGGATCGTCACGGAATCACCATCACAGATTCTTCCTAGTGACACGGCGCGCATAATTCGTCACTGAATATGGGACCTTCGGTGACGGTGCACCGTCACTGACATCAGCCCCAAGGAGACCATCCAACAACGTCAAGGTGGATGACGTCATGTATGATGTAATGTGATTTTTATAATTTATTTCTCAAAATAAATCTAAATTAATTTACTTTTTTATATTTTTTTCTTTTTCAAAATATATATTTATTTTGGGTATAATTTTTCCCAATTATCTAAATTGTATTTCAGCACATACAATAATATACACTTGGCTGCCAAATCACAATATATATTTAACTAATAATCAAATATCATCATACATTGAAAGCAAATGACAACAAATAACTTGCAATGGAAAACTAACATAAATAAAATCCAACAAACTAGGTTCGAGCTAGATATCACCACCACATAAGGATGGCCTTCATGCTCCATCAGTATGGTGCTTCGTTTTGAATAGCATGTTTCCGTAATAAGGTTGTCTGTTTCCTCTTGCTTCTTATCATACGATTTCATCTTTTCTTCCGAACTCTTCTTCAAAGCTTCCAATTCTTGTTATTGCTTCCTTTGCATCTCCTTAAGTGCAGACTCTTGCGCTTTAACCCTCTCGGTTAATTGCCGCTAGTTCATCTCATGTGACTCTACTGCCTCTCTTATGTTGTTCAACTCTTCCTTCTAACTCTCGAGCGCGTTCAGCAGAAGCAAATATCCTAGACCTGCCAGATCTTGATTGGTACCCCAGAGTGGAAAGGAAGGTGCTTAAGGAGCCGTGCTCCTTGAGAACTTCAGAAACAATCTGTGTATCAGGCACTGGCTGCTCAGCTTCTGGTTGCACTTTACTCCTTTTAATTTGCATGTCTGTACAAGAAAGGATCGTTTCTCAAGTTAGCTAATCTGCTAGCAACGTATGAACATGCCATCAAATCCACCATATCAACGGAAACAGTACTGGTTTGTTACTTATATAATCTAATCCAAAAAATTATTGGTAAGAATACTAAGAAAATGGTCTATTGAATGGGTAATTACAAAAGGGTGTGCTCACATGTGCAAAGGATGGGAAACGTAGCAAATAATATGGCCATGAACACAAAAACTCTCATTTAAAGAAGCAATCACATGTTTTCAAGGCTTCATACCCTGAACAACGGATGGAGAAAACAAACTGATCAGAATCTTGTAAGACAGATGAAGGAGACCTTTGATCTGAAGCATAGCAAGCAGCCAACAACAATAACAGCAGAAGCACATCAAGCAATGAACAATAGGGCCGACAACAACAATTATTCAAGTCACCGAGAATAGAGAACAAAACCTCACATTAGAGTTAAGTGCAGCTGCACTCATGCATCCAGTCTTCCTGTTGGTATGGGTCTCTTTGAAAAAGTCAATTGGACTAGGGTCCTAATTGTTGTACTTGTCATTTTTCTACAAGATGTACGAACTCATATAATTAGTATTCCATACATAAAGTCATGCTATATTTGACATGAGACAACAATTAGTTAGCTAGAATACTTACAATTTGGTGGAAACCAAGGTGGTGAATCAACCTTGACTTTTACATTGTCAGAAGAAGTTGAATCTGCATTTACTAATATGACAGATAAAGAGCAAAAGGAATTACTCCAGAAGGTCTCGGAGTAACATTCCAGTATACCAAGTACATATACCGTATACCAAACTCCCATAAAAAATCTAAAAAATCTAGAAGTTATATTTGGGGACCAGCTATAAATAAGTAACAAACCCAGATTTACTTTAAAGCTCCCTATACCAAACTCCCAACATAAACCGTTACTAAGATGTCTGAATCCACTACTGCAACGGTTAGCCATACTGAACCTGAACTTTTAAACATCTGACAACCGGCTAGCATGCACACTTCACTGGTACTGGATTAAAAGTTGAACCAAAGTACTTAAAAACATAGGAGGCAACTGAAGGTGCAGTTTTCAGTTAAAACATGAGCTACTCTTTGCAGTTTTCAATTAAATCTCCTCTGGTTGGTACCCTCTCTTCCTGAGAAAGTTTGGCTGATTAACTCCTACGTAGTTAATTATGAGTCAAAAAAGATAAAATAGGTACAAAACAAAACTAGGTGGGTACAAAACTGGCAGCAACATGTGAAACGTGGATGGAATTAGATACCAAATAAACCTAACCTGGTTGGATAATATAATGGTTAAAAACAAAAGCATCAGTGATATCAGTGAGATACAATTACTCCAGTTTTTGTCCATTCCAAGATTCAGCAAGAAGTAACTTAGCAACAAACCCAAATCACAATACTAGTGAACAGATTTGCAAGATGTAAATAACTCTCGAGGAACCAGATATAAGAGTAGCACACTTTAGCTGACACAATAAATTAGTTTCAGTAAGAATATCAGGAGTACCAGAAGGTGCGGAAACCATATTGCCAACTAGTAAGCTATTACCAGTCCACACTATCACTACCTCATAGTGGCACATTGAGGCAAATCCATAATTAGATCGGAGACATTTAACCAAATATCTGAACTAATGTCTAATGACTCTTAAAAACTACAGTATAAAAACTGCTAGCAAATATAGGCAAATAATCTGAAGAAAACGAAGTCTTAGGCGAACCGAGGCAATAGCTAGGTGCTCATAGCACATCCCATGCCTCAAAATGGGCCAGTATAGACAATTATGGAAGAAGAACTCATTCAACAACACTTAATTTGAAATTTCTCCCCATGTTCATTTGATTAAAAACAGAAAGGACATGTCCCTGATACTGTCTTCCCTACAACAACAATGGAATCAAAATCCAAAGTGCATCATCACCGATTCAAGAAAACAACACAACACACATGTATAGGACACATCAGAATGTGGGTTTGTTCTTCATGAACTAAAGGACTTTTCGAAATAAAGAACAAAAATAAGCAAGATTAGGGAATATTTTATAAGAGCTTTATATTGACCATGTCTCGTTTGAGTTCAAACTCATTTTCTAAGGGTATGTATCACACCGTATGTGACTATTTCAGTAAGAATATCAGGTTTGCCAAAACGGACAGGCATCAAGTGGCTAACTAGTATTAACCTCACAGTGATTAAGCTATTATCAAGTACACACGACCACAACCTCACAGTGACAAGTCTAGGCAAATGGATAATTAGATCGAAGGTATGATCAGAACTGCTACCTGTCGTCGAACAGAAGTTTTCGAAGCAAAGGCGATCGGGGGAGTCGTCGGGAAGGGGGCAAGGGGCACTGGTCCGCGCTCGTGGGAGTTCAGCAGGGATAGGGCACGGAGGAGGACGTCGCATGTGAGGTGGGCGGCTTCGATCCCACAGGCCAGGCCGGCGGCGATGCAGCAGGTTAGGCCAGCGGCGATGCCGCGGGTTGGGACGGGTGGTTCGTAGGTGAGGCCATCTCCGGCGGCGCAGCATCGGGTTGGGGCGTTGTGGATCGGAGGGGAGGCCGGTGGCCGCCTGTTGTAGCTGGTAGGGGCGGTTCCATTGGAGGGCCAGCTCCTCCTCAGATCTGATCGATGAATATAAGAGGAGTAGGAACGATGGCTCCGCGGGATTATATCGTGGGGGCTGGAATGAAATGGTGACCGACGTGTGGGGATACGGCCGAAATTTAGAGAAAAAATGGAGGGAAGGAATTTTTGGTGGAGGGAAGAACGTTAAACACGTGAAATATTTTGGGAAAACTAGCGGGAATAGGTATTTCGTTGGAGGGGAAACTATTTTCCTGTTAATGTGTTTTATTGAGAAAATATGTTAAGTACATTTAACTAAATACGAAACGGCTTACAAAATTAAAAGCTTCTACGTTATTGGGTCGCGTCCCGGTTATAGTCTTATAGATGGCCTCTCAGCGGGTGGACGTGCTACATCCGCGCCACAGCTGTACGTTTGCGACGTTCCTCGTACGATGTTGTCGATGCTTCTTATTTATTTTCGACATATGTGGGTCCCATTTGATCGGTCTATTTTCCTTTATTTTTTCTCGAGTTTCACCTTGACGGTTCTCTCAGTACCTATTATATGACGCCATACAAGCGTCACCGATTGAAAAAAATTGGTAACACATACACACTCGTCATGGAAGCTATCAGAAGCGTCACAGAAACGTGCTAATGTGTAACGATGGTTGTGTGGTCGTCACTGATTATTGGGATTCCATGACGCCAAGGGCAAAACGTCATATATTACCATATTCGGTGACGTTACGGACCATCATCATGAGGATTTTCGTCACAGTATATCAGATCTCTTGTAGTGGTAAAAGCCCTACGTCCTGCTTGTCTGGAATTGATAACGAGCTTTACAGATCGATTACAATGGCGAGATCGTGAGATGCGATCTCGCTAGGGTTTCTGGTGGGGAATATGAGCGTACCCTAGGTCGGCGGCCCTCCCAGTCCTTAAATAGTGGGACTGGGTCTCGGGTCCTATACCGACTAGGTTTACATCTGGACATGCCGACCTAATATTTCTAAGCCTTTCCTTCGGAGCCTCCTTCCTGGGCCTTATGACCGATGGGCCTTTGTCCTTTTCCGCACCAGGGTAGTCCACGGTGGCACACCCGAAAGGTGTAACCATATCAGTAGCCCCCGAGGACCTAGTAGACTTGGAGAGTCTGGTAGGGACTCCACCGCATTGTATCATTCTGGTGCGAGTCGTGCCTTTAGCGATTCATTCGTATCCATGTTTCAGGACGCTTAGTGGTGGATCTCGCACAATAAGCCTGGTACTCTCGACGGATCGGGACCAGTTAAGTGCTCTTGGGCACAATCATTATTAGCGTACATCAAACTCGAGTCCCCAGGCTCGAGCTTGGAGGCTAGTCCCTTCGACTCCAGCCGCTTGGGATCTTACGGAGTCAAATTCGGCCTGAAAGGGTACCCAACGCGTCCGTCGGGATTTTTCGTCACACCTGCTGGTGCGGCATATCTGTCAAGCTACCACGGCTGCTGCCAGTGGGCCTGGCCCTACACGACGGATCGGTGGGTCTTACCTTTGCACTACGGAGTGCAGCATCCGAGGGTCAGCTGTATTTGATTCATCTCGGGTATTTTGCTCGGGTTATACCGAAGTCGATAACCTTTCGAGTGTCGCACAGTCGTGCTTTCATCGAGTGCGCGGTGGCGCTCCTGAGAAGAGTGTTCCCCAAAATTATGCTGAATTATTTAAAACCGGGGATAATCTCAACCCATTTATTTTGCCGTAAACCGAGGAATTTGTTTTGCTCCCGATGGGAGTGAACAGATGCAAATTTGTTCAGTCTAACAGCATATGGGAGCCGATACTTTGTCGAGTAAGACCGTGCCGAAGGCAACGTCACGCGCGTGCGTTGCGCTACCGAGGCACTCTGCCGTTTGGCCTGCCAGAAGTGACAGTACGAAACGTCACGTCGGTTTGACTGGTGGGCGCGACTAGTAAGCTATTACCAGTCCACACTATCACTACCTCAACGTGAAGCGCAACGCCGGCACTCGCAGTGTTTACCCCGTCGGGGATTTCGGCATCCAGTCCCACAGGGACATCGAGTACTTCGACCTGAAGCAGCTCGAGTCCGCGCAGAACTGGAGGAAACGGTGGTTCTACGTCACCGACGTCCACCAACCCGGGCAGAAGTACGGGGTTCCCCTTCCGTGCTGGCGTGACCGTGACGAAGAAAAACTCCTACACGCATCGCCCCAACGCCCAAGAGATCAAGGAGTCTGATCCCCTCATGTCTCGGGTGTCGAGGTTGCTGAAGACCGCCGGCAAGGAGGTAAGTGGCGTTCACCTCATCGCCACTTTCATCAGAAGGCGGGTGCACCCGATTCAAGCTCGGGCGCACCCGTTGTTCGAGTTTGCTGGAGCCGCCGATGTGATGCGCACGTCCACGGAGGAGTTGTCCACGGACGAGGTCGAGTCTCGCGTTTGCGCACTGACCCTGCTCAAGGTCGGCGAGGCGAACGTCCTTGAATCGCCCGTGGTGCCATTCAGCCTCGAGAAGCCTGTTCGAGAGGTATGTGCTTTGTTCTTGTGTTTCTTTTCTCTGTTTGCTGTGCTTGCCGATGTTTTGATTGCTGAGAGAGAGTCTTTGTTTTTCTGCTCGAAGGGCTTCTCGATGTTTGTCAGCCTTCCTCCTCTTCCTGAGGAGAAGGGGACTTCCGCGGCCCCTGACTTGCGGGATGATCCTGATGAGCAGGACATTTCTATCTGTTCCGCTGCGTCGGTCGAGGATGCAGAGGCTACGGACAGTGATGAAGTTCCTCTCATTCGCTGCAAGCGTTTCCGCGACGCTGGCTCCAAGGCAGCGGGGGAGTCGAAGCAGGGTCCATCGCGGAGGGTTCCAGTTCATTGTCGCCTCCTGCTCGTGCCGACGAGGAGGTCCCTCCGGCGCGTGATCCCGTGGAGCCTCCACCGAAGAAGACTCGTGCTGCTCCGGACTGCTTCGACCCTGCCGCTCTGCTGACAGTCCTTAGCTCGTAAGTTTTCAACTGCTGCTTTCCCTTTCTTGTTGGTTATAGTTTCTATTTTAAATTCTTGGCTTATCGTGTGCTCATCTGCAGGGACTCTTTCTCTGGTGCGACTCTGCCGCCCAATGCGGGCAAACGAACGGACGAGGGCGACATCGCGGAGGCTCGTCGTGCGGAGACAACGGCTCCTCCACCGCCGTCTGATCCCGACGTCGCGCCGTCCGCAACTGCCTCGACTCCTGGCGACGCCCTTGTCACCATCGCCAACGCTCCTCCGCTTGCTTCAGCCGAGCATGTAAGTAGTGAATACTTTTTGTTTGCATCGGGTGCGTGACAGCGCTCCCGATGGGAGTAGCCCCCGAGTCTGTGGGCGACTGAATTCAGGCGTGTATAGACTCAAGTTCTTCCACTGACTCTTTGTTCTTTGTTTGGTGCAGCCTATGATGCTCGAGCTGTTGGGTATCGGTCGCCGTTTCGCGGCCATGGAGGCGGAGAAAACTCGCCTGGAGCGAGAGTCCGCCGAACTCCGAGGTTTGTCCTTTGTCTTCCGTTGCTTGGGAGTGTTTTTATTGCTATTTGTTTGAACGCCTTTTGCCTACATAGTTGTTGGCGCAGTCGCGAGAGGGAGAACGCCTCGCAACAGGCTGCTACCCTCAAGGAGCAGCTGGACACCGCCGCGGTCGCGAAGGAGGCGGCCGATGCCCACAAGCAGGCCTTGGTGCAGCGCCTCTGCGGGGCGAGCAACTCCTTGTTGGGTAAGTGTTAACTCTGTTTTTCTCTGTTCTTTCTGCTTCCTTTGGTTTAACCGAGCTTCTTTTCTGCTTTCTTCAGGTAGCCTTGGCACTGTGGCATGTTCCAGTGCCCAGACTGTCGTCGATGACTTAGACGGCGCAGTTGCTGCTGTAGAGGGTGCTGGCCAACAGGCGGGCGGTCTCCTGGAGAAGGCTACCGGCGCGCTGACGAGCTTGCATGGCAGTCTGTTTCCCAAGGGGCAGCCTCCTGCTTCCCTCGGGGAACTGGCTGAGCTGTTTGGCCCTGACAGCTCCGCCATCGACGACTTCAGACACGAGCACACGGTACGTGGCTCGCAGACCAGCCTCCTTATGCTGCTGGGGCACGGCTTCGAGGGTGACTTCGACAAGGCTATGTCTGGGCTGCCCCGCGGACCCTCTGGCAAGCCGGTGGCTCTTGGCAGTTTCGCCGAGCGGTCTCGCGAGTTGGCACAAAAGCTGACTGAAACCTTGGAGAAGCAGGCTGCTAAACGTGCGGAGAAGGCCAAGAAGTCCACGAGCTCACAGTAGGTGCTTGTCTTTGTATTTTTCATCTTTTGTAGTTTGTCCGTGGCGATGCCTGTCGCCCTTTTGTAATGGTTGTGCCAGTTGCAAACTTTATATAAGATTTTCCATCTGTCTTGATGTCTTTGTGCCTTGCGACTTCTTCCAGCCCCCGGGCCTTCCTCAAGAAGGATGCCTCATACTTGGCTGCTTGGCTTGCTAACAGGTAAATCCAACGATTCTCGCTCTGTCTTCTGATGCCGCGCCGCATGTCCATGCGGCCGCGACTGCTGGTTGTTCTTCCGGGAACCGCGACTCCGGGGATTATCGGCTCACGATGCTCCGTGATCGCTGCGCTAGGCTTGAGCAAGACCTGCGGGTGGCGCAGGGTGCCTTGGCCGTACTTAAGTCGAAGCAGCCTCGCCCCGCTGAACAGGAAGCTTTCCTTCTTGAGGAGTTGGAAAAGGCCAACAATGACTTACTGTGTAAGTGGCTGCAAGCCCCCGAGTCTTTTGGCGTCGCTTGTTTCCTTAGTTGTTTCATCTTTCCTTTGTGTGTAGGTGTACAACAAGACCCTCAAGCTGAGGCCGGTCGGGTGGATAGTCGGCTTCGCCATGTTGCTGAGGCTGTCGGGCGCGACACCACCTCGTTTTGGTCAGACCCCTCACGAGGTCGGGTGCTGGCTGTTCTTCAGGATCGCATAAGCCAGGTGACGTCCTTCGCCGGGGCGTGCCGTTCTGCACTGGCGCTTGTGTACAAGGCGCTGTTCCCTCTGGATTCGCAGCCGCAGGGTCTTAGGGCTCTCATGACGCGATTCCGCAATGGCAAGGCTGCGCAGAGTTTTATCCAGACGCAGCTTGTCAGCGGTGTGATGTATGCCTTAGCTTTTGTTCATCGGCGGCACCCGTATCTCATCCTGAGGGGGATAGAAGAAATCCCCGACAGGGAACACGGGGAGCCTACGCCGATGGAAACTCACTATCGCGCCGTAGAAGATGTAGCCGTCAAGTTGATTAGGAAGCTGGAGCATGACACCGAGATTTACTCGGACTACGTGGCGTCACGGGTTCCAAAGGACGAACCTGTAGACTGATTTTTTTGTTTGTGCAAGCACATTGTATATTTGCAGAAAACTTGTATGCTTGCTCTGTAAAGCTTGGAGTTGCTTTGTATATAGAGTTCATTTTGTTTTGGCCTTTACTTAGCGCCGCCTCCGAGCGTCGGTGTGCTGCTAAGGCAGAGAATGATTTGTACTCGAACGGCGTAGCCCCCGAGTATCGGGTGTTACGTCCGGAGCTGGATATGATGTTTGCCCTTTCAGGTGTTTATTTTGTGCGCTGTGTGTTGGGTCATATGGTAGAGGAACATTGCGCTTTATTGCTGGAGACATGGTCTCTAATGTTTACAGAGGTGGCTAACCAGCCTTTGATAGTTGTGCTACGCATAAAAGCGTCGCAGTTGCGCCGCATTCCAGGGGTTGCGGATGAGTTCGCCTGTCTTCGGGTCCTTCAAGTGGTACGCGCCTCCACCGATGATCTCGGTGATGATAAAGGGTCCCTCCCATGGGGAGGCGAGCTTGTGCACCTTCTTCTGTTTGAGCCTGAGTACCAGGTCTCATTCGACAAAGGCTCTTGTGCGCAGCCGCTTACTGTGATAGTTGCGGAGGTTCTGCTGGTAGATAGCCATTCGGGAGAGTACGATGTCCCGGGCCTCATCCAGCAAGTCGACATCGTCTTCGTCGTACACGACGATGCGAGGTGCATCGAAGCGTATGTCATGTGGCAGGACTGCCTCTGCTCCGTACACCATGAAGAATGGCGTGTACTGCGTCGATCTGTTGGGCGTGGTGCGCAAGCTCCATAGCACCGATGGTAGCTCCTCTACCCAGGCTCCTGCTGTGCGCCTGAGTGGCACCAGGAGGCGCTTCTTGATGCCACTGCATACAAGGCCATTTGCCTTTTCCACCTGCCCGTTAGATTGAGGGTGTGCGACGGAAGCGTAGTTCAGCTTGATGCCCTTCTCCTGGTAGAACTCTTGGAACTCCTCGGCTGTGAAGTTTGTTCCGTTATCAGTGATGATGCTGTGAGGCACCCCAAAGCGAAACATGATGGACTTGATGAAGTTGACAGCTGAGGTAGCTACGCAGTTGGTAATTGGCACGGCCTCTATCCACTTGGTGAATTTATCGACAGCCACAAGTAGATGTGTGTGTCCTCCTCGAGAAGACTTGCGCAGTGGCCCGACCATATCGAGTCCCCACTGGGCGAAAGGCCAGGCCAAAGGTATTGTCTTTAGTTCTGACGCCGGTGCATGAGGTTGTGTTGCGAACTTCTGGTAGCCGATACACCGCTTGACGATGTCCTCGGCGTCCTGCAACGCCGTTGGCCGGTAGAATCCGGCACGCAGGGCCTTGGCGACTAAGGCTCTGCTGCTAGCATGATGTCCACACATGCCAGCGTGGATCTCGAGGAGCATGGCCTTGCCGTCCTCTGATGCGATGCACCTCTGGAGGATGACTGATATGCTGCGCTTGTACAGCTCTCCGCCGATTATTGTGAATGCTTTGGCACGGCGAGTGATACGCCGTGCTTCGACTGTGTCCTCTGGAAGCTCCTGACGGAGCATATATGCCAAGAATGGCTTTGTCCACATAGGCTCGATGAGGAATACTTCGACTGAAGGTTCTGCTGCTGCAGATGCGTCTTCGCTTGCAGCTTCAGTCCCGGTTGCCGGTGTAGAGGGAGCCGCAGGCTGCTTGACCTTGATAGATCTTTTGTTTATCTTCTCCAGGAAGACTCCGGGGGGCACCTTGAGTTTCAAGGACCCGATGTTGGCGAGGGTGTCTGCCTCCTCATTGCTTGCTCGCCCGACATGGCGGAGCTCGCAGCCGTCGAAGCTCCCCTCCATGATGTTATACAGGTTCCTGTATGCTATCATGTTCTCTGTTGTTGCATCGCACTCCTTCATGGTCTGTTGCACGACCAGGTTCGAGTCTCCGTATATCATCAGGCGGTCAGCGCCGCACTACTTAGCCATCTTCATCCCATGGATCAGGGCTTCATATTCTGCTTCGTTGTTGGATGGCTTCTCGAAGTCCATCTGCAGCACATAACGAAGCTTGTCGCCTTTGGGTGATATGAGGATAACACCTGCTCCTGCGCCTTCGTTCCTCTTGGATCCATCGAAGTACATGGTCCATGAATTGGACGTATCGGGTACCGATGGCAACTGCATCTCCATCCACTCCGTAGTGAAGTCGGGGAGGACTTGTGTCTTGATTGTTGTCGGGTGTTTGTATGTTAGGTCTAGAGGACCTAATTCGATGCTCCATTTGGCGACTCCGCCTGTCGCTTTGGAGTTGTTTAGTATGTCACTTAGTGGAGCCGCGCTCACCACCGTGATGGGGTGCTCTTGGAAGTAGTGTGCCACCTTGCGCGAGGTCATGAATACCCCATACGCCAGCTTCTGATAGTGCGGGTATCTCTGCTTCGACTGAGACAACACCTCGCTGAGGTAGTATATCGGTCTCTGCACGCCATGAGCTTTTCCTTCTTCAGCCCGCTCGACTACCAGCACCGTACTGACTACCCTGTTTGTGGCCACTATATAGAGATACAACGGCTCCTTTTCGTGTGGTGCCACCAGGACTGGTGGCGTTGACAGGGTGCGCTTGAGGTCGACGAAGGCGGCTTGGGCTTCCTCGGTCCACTCGAAGCGGTCTGTCTTCTTCATCAGGTGGTAGAATGGGAGCGCCTTCTCCCCAAGCCTGCTAATGAATCGGCTGAGTGCCGCTATCCTTCCAGAGAGCTGTTGCACATCCCTGAGTTTTGACGGTGCCGGCATCTTCAGGATCGCCTGTATTTTCTCCGGGTTTGCTTCGATGCCTCGCACCGATACGAGGTAGCCTAGTAGTTGCCCGGCTGGCACACCGAACACGCACTTAGTAGGGTTCAGCTTGCTGGTGTATTTCTTCAGTGCGGCGAATGTTTCGCGGAGGTCGTTAAGGAGTGTGTCTTCCTTCTTGGTCTTGACGGCGATGTCGTCAACGTACACCTGGACATTGCGTCCGATCTGCTCCTTGAGCCAGTTCTGCATCATACGCTGGTACGTGGCACCCGCGTTCTTCAGCCCGAAGGGCATCGTTGTGTAACAGTAAACACCAAAGGGTGTGATGAATGTTGTTTTCTCTTCGTCTTCCTTCTTCATCCTGATCTGGTTATAGCCTGAATAGGCATCCAAGAAGCAGAGGCGCGCGCAGCCTGCAGTCGAGTCGACAATTTGGTCGATTCGAGGCAGTGGAAAATGATCTTTTGGACAACACTTGTTTAATGAAGTGAAGTCGACACACATGGGTAGTATGTCTGTGTTATCCTTTGGCACCAGGACTGGGTTGGCGACCCAGTCAGACTTCTTGATCTCCCAGATGAAGTTGGCTGCTAGGAGCCTATCGATTTCTTGCCCGATGGCGAGGCGCTTCGGCTCCGCAAAGTGGCGCGTCGTTTGCTTGACGGGCCTCGCATTGGGCAGGATCTGGAGGGCATGCTCGGCGAATTCCCTGGGTATGCCTGGCATGTCGGCTGGACACTAGGCGAAAATCTCCCAGTTCTCATGTAGGAACTCGACTAGTGCGCCTTCCTATGCGGAAGGCAAGCTCGTCGATACGAGGACTGTCTTCTTGGGATCCGTCGGGTGCACCTGATGCTCCCTTGTGTCATTTGTCGCGTTGAAGGCAGAGCCTGACGCTGTTGTTTGCCCTCGGGAAAGAGGGTGCGGTCATTGGTGAGTGCCAACTCCTGAAGCTGCTCCTGCACCCCGAACGACTCAGAGATCTTGTTGAACTTGCGATCGCACTCGTCGGATCGTTCGAAGTCTCCGTTGACGGTGATTGTCCCGTAAGGTCCCGGCATCTTCAGCTTCAGGTAGGCATAGTGCGGCACCGCCATGAACCGTGCAAACGCTGGTCGTCCCAGGATGACATGGTACTGCGACTTCCAGTCAACCACCTCGAACTCTATCTTCTCCTTCCGGAAGTTGGCTGGCTCACCAAAGATCACGTCGAGTGAGATCGTTCCCAAGGGATAGACTGGTCTCCCTGGTACCATGCCGTGGAAGGTGTTGACGGAAGGCGCCAGGTTTGTCGTCAGCATGTTCATTCCGCGCAGCGTGTCAGCAAACATGATATTGATTCTGCTGCCACCATCCATGAACACGTGGCTCATAGCGAAGCCTCCTATCTGCGCATCCAAAACGACGGCTGAGTGGCCCGGCCGCGGGACTTGAGGTGGATGATCGTCCCTGATGAATGTTATGCTGGCCTGTGACCAGTTGAGGTACTCTGGTACCGCGGGTGGTGATTTGACGACAAGGTGGACCTGCCTTGTTATGAGCTTTTGGTCCCGATTTGAGGGACGTCCTTTCTGAATCATGAACATGCGACCCATAGGCTTTGGGTAAGCATCCCCATCAGATCTTGGCTCTTCTACCCGTGGCTGGTACTGGACTGCACCCGCCATGTGTCTCGGAGGCAATGGTGGAGCGTGCGGCGCTCCCACAGCCAATGCCCCAGGTACTGCCTGCGCCTGCTGTTGCTGTTGCAGGAGGAGCTGTGCGTACTGGTCATGGAGGATATGAAATTTCTCACAGTCTTTGAGGAGGTGCTTGGATGTGAGAACACCATTCTCATCTCTGAACATGTGGAACCGGCACGCGTCATGAAGCGTTGGGGGAGGTCGTGGAGCTCGACCACCTCGCGACTCTCGTGGCCGCCATTCGCGCTTGATTTCTTTGTTGCCCTTGTAACCGGTTGTTCGACTGTCGCGCTCATAGCGACTGTCGTCACAGTTTCTTTGCTCGCGGCTTTCAGGAAAACCTGCCGCCACGAGTTCCATGCCTTCCGTGTCCTCGTAGACACGCGACTTCCTCTTGCGACGGCGGTCGCTATTACGGCGACTCCAAGAACCTTGGTCGCCGTTGTTACCAGGTGTGCCGGCGCGCTCATTGCGTATGGAATCTTCGCTATCCGCCCACTTGTTGGCTATCTGCATGAGATGGGCGATGGTCTTCGGCTTTATTCTTCTGAGCGTCTCCTTCAGCTCGAGTCGATAGACTCCTCGAGTGAACGCGTATATGGCGTTGTCTTCCGATATCTTCTCTGCCGCGTTGCGGAGGAGAGTCCATCGCTGGATGTACTCGCGCAGCGTCTCATCTTCACGCTGCTTGCAGGCTCGCAGCTCCTCGTATGAGGCAGGTCTCTTGTATGTGCCGATGAAATTGCAGACGAAGTCCTCGCTGAAGTCTTCCCAGCAAGTGTAAGCGCCTCTCGGTAGGCTCTTGAGCCAGGCTCGAGCCGACCCCGAGAGCATGAGTTGTATGTACTGCATGGCAGTAGACGTCGATCCTCTTTGGCAGGTTACTGCCGTGAGGTAGTCCTCCAGCCAGGCGGAGGGTTCTTGTAGGCCATCATACTTTGGGGTCTCAGATGTTAATCTGAAACCCTTCGGCATCCTTGCCTCTCGGATACGGCGACTGAAGCGAGTTCTCTGCAAGGTTCAAAGTCTTCTTCGGAGTCTGGATCGTCGCTGCTCGTGTTGCGTGCAGCCCGCCTCGTGCAGTTCCTGTTGACCTTGTTCTACATGATGACATTGCGTGCATCCTCGCCTTCCGTGAGGTGATATCGATCTTCTCGTCCGCGAGTTGCGTGATGCCTCCGATCACGGGTGGCGCGGTTTTCGCGGTCATGAGCGGCACGCTCGTTGTTTACACACACGATGCGGTCCTCCTGATCGCGAGCAGCGCGGTCGCCAAGGTGGCGGGTCCGCGGTTCATGCCGTGGACTTTGTTGTCGCCGTGGAGGCGTGTTATTGGCAGTCATTGCGGCTGCTGTTGGTTGTGGCGGTTCCTCTGGTATCAGCTCCGCACCCGCCATGCTGACGAACTTGATTTGCTGGCGGTGCAAGGCCGCCCGAGGGTCTCCCTCCGGTGGTTGCGTCGCTTGCAGGTACGTGGCCACCGACATGAGGGCGCCGGTAGCTGTTTTGGGAATTGGTATTCCTCCGTCATCCAGGGACATGAAGGAGTCCTCCAAGTTTCGGGTGACGGTAGTCCTTGCCCCCTCCGGTATACGCAAGTAGCGGGGCCAATCGCGAGAAGGTTGAGATCGCCCCGATGATTGGACGGATAAATCCGCCCGTCGTGCGCTTGACAGGCTAGCTTGCCTTCTTCTCTCCGCAAGGACCCTCTCCTGCTCCTTTAGCTTGATGCTTTCCTGCCATAGCAGGTACTGGTAGCATTGCAGGTCTTCAGCCGTTGCATCCTCCGCCGAAGCACCATCCACTACGGCCTTTATCGCCTTTTCACCCATAGCTTGGGTGATGTGAAGTTGAGTTCGTCCGTTCTGCAAAGTTACTGTGAACGGGTATGTACGTGGCTCGGGTGGAGCGCTTGGTGATGCTGCCGTTATGATAGCCGTCCCCGCGGCCGGTCCTGCGGCTGGTCCCGCGGGTGCTGTCATGTACACCTGCATGGGGAGGATGCGCGGAACTTCCTCCAGATCCGAGTCGTCTCCAAAGACGGACTCGAAGTTTACTTGATTTCCGTCGGTGAAGTTCGAAGGGCTCGATGACGGAGTCGATGAAGCATAGGGCACGACTGCCCATTCAGTCGTGCGCGCGAAAGATTGCGTAGTCGCAGTCGAGAACGACGCGATATCCTTGAGCGGATTGCCTAAAAGCTCATCGTCGGAGGACACGGCGAAGGCCGATGCAGCCGATGACGGGGCGGATTCTACCACGGCAGTCGATGAAGTAGCGGGTGCTGTTGCCGCAGAGTGCGGTGCATCCGTGAGGCGGAGAGTGCCCCACTTGTTGACGAAGAAACGTAGTTCGCCGAAGCTTACGTCCATGCCTGCGTGTAGATCCGTGAAGGCCGGCTGCGTGACCGGCGAGTGTGGGCTGAATCCCAGGGAGCCGAAGAAGATCGGCGATTGTAGATCCGGCGAGTCGCCGATGGTCGCTGATGAAGCCGCCGAATCCATAGATCCAGCACCAGTCTTTCCCATAGACGGCGCCAATTGAGGTGGGGTTACCACGCCAAATCCCTCAGATGACATCCTTGGGTTGAGAGAATAGGAGAAGAAGATGGTGGTACTGGTGGATCCGTCGGCTGACAAGCGGGATTTACCCAGGTTCAGGCCCCCGAAGGTAAAAGCCCTACGTCCTGCTTGTCTGGAATTGATGATGAGCTTTACAGATCGATTACAATGGCGAGATCGTGAGATGCGATCTCGCTAGGGTTTCTGGTGGGGAATATGAGCGTACCCTAGGTCGGCGGCCCTCCTAGTCCGTAAATAGTGGGACTGGGTCTCGGGTCCTATACCGACTAGGTTTACATCTGGGCCTGCCGACCTAATATTTCTAAGCCTTTCCTTCGGGGCCTCCTTCCTGGGCCTTATGACCGATGGGCCTTTGTCCTTTTCCGCACCAGGGTAGTCCACGGTGGCACACCCGAAAGGTGTAACCACATCAGTAAGGTTATATTTTTTAATTCAAAAGGTATTGCTATTAATTAGTCTATTAAAAGTCCTCCTTCGAGTTGCACAATCCATGAACTTGATAAGAAGGACGATGCCCTTGGTTTTGAAAAGTCTTGATATTTGGCATTGCGCCTAGCTAAAAGACGTTAAAGAAAAGCGCTTGTTGGGAGACAACCCATCTTTTACTTTTAGTTTGTTTTTGCTTTTCTTCAGTCATGGAGTTGTTGCCTCTGTAGCAACTTCATTTTATCTTTTTGTTTTGGTTTTTTGTGCCAAGTTTAGCCTCTAATGCATTGAAAGTGCGAGGTATTGTTTTGCTGTCCAGAAACAGATTCTATGCGTCTGTTGCAGAAAATCTCGAACAATCCCTGAATTTTTATCTTTTTCTGATATTTTTAGACAGCAAGCCTGATACTTTTATCTATCTTTCGTTAGTTTTGAGTTTTCTGATTTGAGCTACAGACGTGCCTTGAAAAATTCGATCTTTATAGACTGTTTAGTTTTTGACAGATTCAACTTTTATTTTGTATTCATCTCTTTTACTATCGTTAAATGTGATACTCTAGAGGTGGAGTGTCATATTGAGGCTTAGTAAGCAGTAGCTAATGCCCAATAAAGTTGTTTGCAATTTGTCTTGAGTTGAACACATGTGCATTTTAATTTATGAGCACTAACCCTCTAATCAGTTTATGAGAAGTTTTGTGTGAAGTGAGTTTTTAAGTTCCAAAGGAGAGGATAATGAAGAAATCGAAGATGGATCAGAGATCAAGCTTGGGGATGCCCCCATGGCACACCCTCTGAATATCAAGAACCATCAAGCGTCTAAGCTTGGGGATGCCCAAGGTACCCCCTCCTTTTCATCGACTATCATAAGGTCGTCTTCGTTGAACTACGTTTTTATCACTTTACATATTATGTGCTATGCTTGGAGCGTCTTTTTGCTTTTAGTTTTGTTTTGTTTGTTTGCTGGTCATATCTTGTTGGACCCTAGCTTTATTTGTGTGGGAGAGAGGCACGCTCCGCTTTTTCATTCGAATACTCCTTTGCTTCGCTTATATCTTGTTGAGTATTCTTAGCTACTGTTTGTTTGCTAGCAAGCTCTCGCTTTTAGCTTTTATCTTGTTTAGAGCTGCTAGTTGTTGATGTTAAACTCACTTGTTCTTCACTTATACTTGTTGCAGAGTTGTTATTGATAAATTGCTTGAATTGTCAAAATGGCAAAATGCTATCCATGTGATACTGGAATGAAATGAAAGCCTGCATAGTCTTGTAAATCATTGTGTGGATACTTGATGCTTCTCAATTATTTTGAGATAATAAGATGAATGCTTAAACCTGCTGGTTATTTGAGTGGAAATTGATTAGTAAAGAAATATAGTTAAAAGCTTGAAACGGTGTGGTGTTTCGTAGTTGTTAATTCATAAAACTAATCTTTCCATCAAAAGAACTGTTTGGTCAACAAGGGAGACAGTGTGGAGTGTTTATGGTTATGATTGACTGATGTCTTATGTTACTCTGTTACCAGTTAATGTTGGATGTTTGCTTCAAATACCATTTTTGCTAAGCCAAAAAACTCTGTACTGAGTGTGATGTCCACTTGTGCATCCAAATCCCAAAGCCAAACTATCTTGCCAGCTGAGTCCACCATATCTACCTATGCATGGTATTTTCTTCCATTCCAAGTAAATTTGTCATGTGCTACCTTTAAAACCTTCAAAATATTCTCGTTTTGGTGCCTCGATTTCCAAGCTCATGAGAAAGTAAGGAGGGGGTTCGTTATAGCTTATGTCGAGCAAGGTTTTTCTTTTATTTTTATTTTTCCCCCCTCTATTTCACCCGGTGTTGATGGTTGATGTCTACTACACGCTTCTATTCTTGTAGACTTGTTGGGCCTCCAAGCGCAGAGGTTTGTAGGTCAGCGGCAAATTTCCCTTAAGTGAGTTGTTGGGAATATGCCCTAGAGGCAATAATAAAATGGTTTATTAGCATATTCATGTTTATGATAATAGTTTATTCTCCATGCTATAATTGTATTAACCGGAAACATAATACATGTGTGGAATATAAACAAACAGGTGTCCCTAGTAAGCCTCTACCGGACTAGTTCGTTAGTCAAGAGATGGTTAGAGTTTCCTAACCATGGACTTGTTATAGTCACTTGATAACGGAGTCATATCATTAGGAGTAATGATGTGATGGACAAGACCCAAATAATAAAGAGTTGCAATTGATCGTGTCACAACAGTTTCATTGCCAACACTTTTAGTATGCCAAGTATAGTTTCCTTAGACCATGAGATTATGTCACTCCCGTTTACCGGAGGAATACTTTGTGGACATCAAACGTCACTTCGTAACTGGGTGATTATAAAGGTGGCTTTCAGGTATCTCCGATGGTATTTGTTGGGTGACATGAATCAAGACTGGGATTTATCCTTCCTTGTGACGGAAAAGATATCTCTGGGCCCTCTCGGTAATATAGCATCAGAAAGGTTGCAACCATGTGATTAAGTGTTAATCACGGAGATCCTATATTATGGACGAGTAAAGAGAATTTGCCAGGGTAACGAGATAGAACTAGATATGGAGATATCGACGATCAAATCTCGGGCAAATTAAATATCGGTGAGACAAAGGGAATCGTATATGAGATTAAGAATCTCCGGCATCATGGTTCAATCGATAAAGAACTTCGTTGAATATGTGGGAGTCAATATGGGCATCCCGGTCCCGCTATTGATTATTGATATGATCATGTCTGCATGTTCTCGAACCCGTAGGGTCACACACTTAACGCTCCGATGTAGCTAGGGTTAGCGATGAGATAATTGATGGAATGATCGAATGGTGATTCGGAGTCTCGGATAGGATCCCGGACGTCACGAGGAGTTCCGGAGTGGTCCGGAGAATAAGATTCATATAAGGAAAGCGGTTTCCGGAGGTATCGGAAAAGTTCTGGGATTTTCTGGAAGGGTTCCGGAAGATTCTAGAAGGTTCTAGAGGGGTCTAGAAGTGGGGCCCATAGGAGTATGGGGCCCACATGATTTAAAGGGGTGGTGGACTGGCCTCATGGGCCAGCCGCACCACAGCCCTAAGGGGCCCATGCGTGTGGGCTTGGAGCCCAAGGGAAGGCGCCCCAACTTGGGGGCCAAGGAAAGGGGGGGCCGGCCAGCCCTCCCCAAACCCTAGCACGCCCCTCCCCTTGCCTCCACCTATAAAAGGAGGGGTGGGGGTGCGGCACACCTAGGCCAAGGCTGCCTAGCCGCACCCCTCTCCCTTGCCCTAGCCGCCGCCTCCTTCACCTCCCCATGGCACCACCTCTCCCCGAAGGGCTGCCGCCATCTCCTCCACCATAGATGTTGCACCACCCCTAGTCGTAGGGCTGCTGCACCATGCCCTCCTCTCCCTCTCCTCTTGCTTGGCTTGGCGAAGCCCTGCTCGTGGAGACTACACCATCAACGCCACCACAACCGTCGTGGTGCCGAGATCCATCTAGCCATCTCCACCTTGCTTGCGGGATCAAGAAGGCGGAGATCTACATCGAGCCGTATGTGTGGATACCGCGGAGGTGCTACCCCTTGTGGCACTTCGTCGGATTGGACTTCGAGGAAATACATCTCCTCGCGACTAGATGAGTCTAGTTGCGGGGATCGACTAGCCAACCCCTGCACCGACAAAACGCGTTTGTTGATCTTCAAGGGTAAGAGATTGGATCTCATCTTCGCTACCTCCATCTAGTAGATCTAGATCCTTGGGGTTTATTCCGCTTGCTGCGTAGGAAAATTTTTGTTTTCTATGCTGCGACCCCATCAGTGGTATCAGAGCCTAGATCTATTCGTAGATGTTGGTGCGATTAGAACACAAGTGTTGTGGGCGTTGATATTTTGTGTTGCTACCTTCTCGCGTGCACTTTGCGTCTTTGCGGTATTGTGAGATGAAGCGGCCCGGACCAACCTTACTCGTCCACGCACGAGAGACCGGTTCCACGATTGACATGCAACTTGTTTTGCATAAGTGGCTGGCGGGTGTCTGTTTCTCTTGCTTTAGTGAAGATGCAATTTTCAATGGAAGGCCTTTCAAAAGGATGAGTAAATAAGCAACTATCATATCACCGTTGTGGTTTTTGCGTAGATTAGAACGGTTCTATCTCGTTGACCCAAGCCACGTAAAAATTGCATAAACAAAGTAGAGGACGTCTAACTTGTTTTTGCAGAGGGGGTCATGTGATGTGGTATGGCCAATATGTGATTTGTGATAATGTATGCAATGATCATGTTTGTAATCTTTCACGACTTGCATGTCGTTGAGTACGGCAACCGGCCGGAGCCATATGGTTGTCTTTTATTTTATGTGACCTGCGTGTCATTGAATCACCATGTAATTGCTTTACTTTATTGCTAAGAGTAGCATTAGTTGTAGTTGCAATAGTTGGTGGACAACCATGGTGATGGCGCCACGATGATGGAGATCATGCCGGAGATGGAGATCATTGCCAGGTGCTTTGAGATGGATGATCAAAAGCATAAGAAGAAAGGCCATATCATATCACAATTATGAATTGCATGTGATGTTAATCCTTTTTATGCACCTTATTGTTATGCTTAGATGTGATCGCGACGGTAGCATGATAAGGTGATCTCTCATGTTAATATCAAGATGTGTTCTCCCCTAGTATGCACCGTTGCCAAAGATCTTCGTTTCGAAGCACCACGTGATGATCGGGTGTGATAGATTCAACGTTCACATACAACGGGTGTAAGCCAGATTTACACACGCGAAAATACTACGGTTTCCTTGACGAGCCTAGCATGTACAGACATGGCCTCGGAACACAAGAACCGAAAGGTTAAACACGAGTCATATGGATGATATGATCAACATGGCGATGTTCACCATTGAAGCTACATCACCTCACGTGATGATCGGTTGTGGTGTAGTGGATTTGGATCGTGTGTCACTAAACAACCAGAGAGATGTTGAGTTTAGTGGGAGTTCATTAAGATGAACTAAAATTATCATAAACAAAAGTCCAGATGTCTTTGCAAAAATCCTTGTAGATCATGGTTGACTTCGGTAGTCAGTTCGTTGCTGAAAAACTGCGTCTCGATGGGTCAAAGTTGTTGAGTAGTACCTGCGTCCTGAAAGAAGTCCTAAACACCCATGCTCAGCTCTACGTGCTAGAAGAACCAATAGGAGATAAACCCAAATATTTCTGCAAGCAATGAAGAGTACATGGAGTGGTTTTGAACCACCTACTTGAAAGTCAAGTGGATGATGTGCACCTTCATGAATTCTGACCTAGGTAGACAATTCAAGAACTTGACTGCAATGGAGATTGTTGGTGAGTTGAAAAATAGTTTTTCAGCGCAAGTTAGAATTGCAAGGTTCGAATGTCTGAACGGTTTTCTTTCACTCAAGATGGAAGAGAACACTTGCTTGGAACAACACCTGAGGATAATGCATGAGATACATCATCGTCTAGTGCTTGTTTGGAACCACGAGATGAATGACGGTTTCGCGATAGATGGGGTGATACGCTAGCTTCTCCCCAGCTTCAAGAATTGTGTCGGAGACTAGGTCATGGGAAGGGATTTGATCACTTTCTGTGAGTTTGTGTCTCGGCTGCGTCATGTCAAAGTGGAACCCATAGCAAGAGAAGTTGACAATGCAGAAAGTATATATTGATATACAAGTTATAAGTGTTTAAGTCCAAATTGCAATTGTGGCGGTTCCGATAAGTATTTGATACTCATTCTGTTTTATGAAAACAGAACCTGCTGCTTGAGGTTTGCATAAAGGATATGGGAAGATGTTGCGGAATGGTGGCAATCAAGGAGTTGATGCTGGCAACGATCTGTCTCTACATTTATCATTTTGGATTAGAGGATTTGAATAAGTGTTGTAATCAAATTAAGTGTGATTTTAATTAGTGTGTCTTGCTTATGTGAGACGGTTATTCATGTTAAAGACAATGGTTGTTCTATTTTCATGAGTAATCCTTTTTGGAAATCACAAGTTTTCGATTATAAGTGTATTATTCTTATTATAATCTAAATGATAAATTGGTTGAACATTTATAAATAAAAGACATGCTAATGATATCCAAAACTTAATAATGACAATTGTTTAAGTCATGCTAAATATTGAATAAACATTTTGATGTTTTATCAATACGCCTTATTGTAAGGAGTATGACTAAAATGCCACCCTTTGGAAGTGTGTCAAGAGTTGCCGAAAATAAACACAAGTGTTGGTTGCAAATGTGAGATGTCATTATTTTGTGCGCTCCATCATAAGTGATATGAGTAAATAGGTGTATTTATTCGAGTTATGATATTTGATGAGATCAAATAAATTTCTGGAGTTTAGGATATTAAGGTAACAAGAAAATTGAGTCTTTATGATTTGATCAAAAGAGACAAAATATTGAGTTATATGTTAGTATGTGGACTTGTGAGAAGTGTTATCACAAATTACAATGTTTAGAATATTTCAAAGGCGTTTGATATGTCCTAAGATATTGTAATCACACACTATTTGATATTGTGTGGTCTCAAAGAAGGGTTTTACTTCGGGGGTTTGATAAATAGCATTTAGATTTATTTGATAAACACTCTGTTTAGAAATAAGGATCTATTTAATGATTTGCATTTCGCATATGAGTTATGTGAAACAGTGGTTTCATTAATTATGAGATAATTAGAAACTATTGCAAATAAAGTTTGTAGTATATTCATATGTGACTATGAATAGAGATTCCACAATGAGAGACTAAAAGGGACAAATCAATTGTTGATTGTGTTAAATGTTTTAGTGGATTTATCGTGAAAAGGTTTCATTGATAAAAGAATTGATGGAATGGAAAAGCTAAAACCTTGCTTGTTTATGTATCAAGTGGCACATATGTAAAGTGCTATGTTGGTTAAAACTTGACACATAAAGGAATTGATGATGGTGATCATTGAATTTCGGTTTAGCTTGTCTAAACAAAAGTAGGATTCAAGAATATAAAATTTTGTCAGGTTACAAAATAATATTCATGATTTACTTGTCATGTTTGAGAAACAAGACATACCTACGAAACTACAAAAAAAGAAATAGAAATCCTTAAATACGAAAGTGACTAAGAGTCATCCTATGTTAAGTTTAAATCACAAAGTAATTGTTGCTTGATTTTGTGAAAGTGATGTTTCACATATTTATTCCTCAAAAGGGGTTTTGCAGGGAATAAATAAAACTTAAAGCTAGTAAAGTACTAGTGTTCGTATAAAGAGTTCTCGATATTAATAGTTAATTAAGAATTTTGGAGGTGTCCAAAATATCGAGAAAATACACGAGTGTGATCTAATTAAGATATGTGGTGACATATGTTAAGTTAGAGCAGAAACTATTTTCCAAGATCAAAATATGTGGAGACATATGTTTGAGTGGGAGCTAGCTAATCATGGTCAAATATAATATAACATATTTCTGAGTGGGAGCCAAAGTGGTTTCACAATTTAATATGTGTATGGTGTATATTTGAGTGGGAGTTTACAACATCTTGTTTGTGTGAAATGGAGATTTCATAAATGTTGTAAATAAGTCAGGAACCAAACGCATAACTTATGAAGTTAGTTTGAACGTCAAATATCCATGGAGATGGATGTATCTATGGAGGATAGATATGTTTGATAAAGCATTATGTCATGATGTTTAACCTAAGCAAGATTTTGAAGGAGTTCAAATAAAACAAGAGAAGAAAGGTTCATCTGCTTGTGAGAAATAGGTGAAACATTGAGTTGATAACTCAGTACAAAATGATGGTTGGAGGATATGTTAGAATTCGCTATGAATCGTTCATAGGAATAAACATATAAGAACCATGTGTTTGTATTTGACGATATGTGACCCAAGTTCTTGGTTAGAAGAACATGTTAAATGAGGAGTCATTTTTCTATGGAGTTGAGATAATAGAATCTAGAGATTGGTAGACTTGGTTGAAGTCATAAAACCAAACTAGATTGGGGATCTCATGATAGCAGAAGCACAGCGAAAGCATGATCGGAAATATCGAAGTGATATGATGCACTGTCGATTTGTGAGTCTACAACATATAGGAGTATATGATTAATTCAAGGATTAAAAGATATAATATTATGGTTTGAGAAATTTTGTTTCAAGACTGAGTGAGTTCCGGGTGCACATGCTATGTGAAAGTCCTCTTGACTGATCATACGTCATGTAGGCATAAAAGGAAACGAAAATCTCACTCTCTAACCAAATATATTATATTCATCATATGATGATGTGAGTTTATCATGTGATGATATGAGGTTTATCATGAGATGATAAAGTAATGTCAAATTAGGTGACATTGACGTTTTGCAAAGAACATAAAGAACTGTATAGTACAGAGCACGGACAGAACCTCTTCCACGAGCAAACATGATCAGCACTGAGACTCCATGAGTGTTAGACACCATGAGTGTTGGATCGAGAAAATGTAAACTAGATTATTGACTCTAGTGCAAGTGGGAGACTGTTGGGAATATGCCCTAGAGGCAATAATAAAATGGTTTATTAGCATATTCATGTTTATGATAATAGTTTATTCTCCATGCTATAATTGTATTAACCGGAAACATAATACATGTGTGGAATATAAACAAACAGGTGTCCCTAGTAAGCCTCTACCGGACTAGTTCGTTAGTCAAGAGATGGTTAGAGTTTCCTAACCATGGACTTGTTATAGTCACTTGATAACGGAGTCATATCATTAGGAGTAATGATGTGATGGACAAGACCCAAATAATAAAGAGTTGCAATTGATCGTGTCACAACAGTTTCATTGCCAACACTTTTAGTATGCCAAGTATAGTTTCCTTAGACCATGAGATTATGTCACTCCCGTTTACCGGAGGAATACTTTGTGGACATCAAACGTCACTTCGTAACTGGGTGATTATAAAGGTGGCTTTCAGGTATCTCCGATGGTATTTGTTGGGTGACATGAATCAAGACTGGGATTTGTCCTTCCTTGTGACGGAAAAGATATCTCTGGGCCCTCTCGGTAATATAGCATCAGAAAGGTTGCAACCATGTGATTAAGTGTTAATCACGAAGATCCTATATTATGGACGAGTAAAGAGAATTTGCCAGGTAACGAGATAGAACTAGATATGGAGATATCGACGATCAAATCTCGGGCAAATTAAATATCAGTGAGACAAAGGGAATCGTATATGAGATTAAGAATCTCCGGCATCATGGTTCAATCGATAAAGAACTTCGTTGAATATGTGGGAGTCAATATGGGCATCCCGGTCCCGCTATTGATTATTGATATGATCATGTCTGCATGTTCTCGAACCCGTAGGGTCACACACTTAACGCTCCGATGTAGCTAGGGTTAGCGATGAGATAATTGATGGAATGATCGAATGGTGATTCGGAGTCTCGGATAGGATCCCGGACGTCACGAGGAGTTCCGGAGTGGTCCGGAGAATAAGATTCATATAAGGAAAGCGGTTTCCGGAGGTATCGGAAAAGTTCTGGGATTTTCTGGAAGGGTTCCGGAAGATTCTAGAAGGTTCTAGAGGGGTCTAGAAGTGGGGCCCATAGGAGTATGGGGCCCACATGATTTAAAGGGGTGGTGGACTGGCCTCATGGGCCAGCCGCACCACAGCCCTAAGGGGCCCATGCGTGTGGGCTTGGAGCCCAAGGGAAGGCGCCCCAACTTGGGGGCCAAGGAAAGGGGGGGCCGGCCAGCCCTCCCCAAACCCTAGCACGCCCCTCCCCTTGCCTCCACCTATAAAAGGAGGGGTGGGGGTGCGGCACACCTAGGCCAAGGCTGCCTAGCCGCACCCCTCTCCCTTGCCCTAGCCGCCGCCTCCTTCACCTCCCCATGGCACCACCTCTCCCCGAAGGGCTGCCGCCATCTCCTCCACCATAGATGCTGCACCACCCCTAGTCGTAGGGCTGCTGCACCATGCCCTCCTCTCCCTCTCCTCTTGCTTGGCTTGGCGAAGCCCTGCTCATGGAGACTACACCATCAACGCCACCACAACCGTCGTGGTGCCGAGATCCATCTAGCCATCTCCACCTTGCTTGCGGGATCAAGAAGGCGGAGATCTACATCGAGCCGTATGTGTGGATACCGCGGAGGTGCTACCCCTTGTGGCACTTCGTCGGATTGGACTTCGAGGAAATACATCTCCTCGCGACTAGATGAGTCTAGTTGCGGGGATCGACTAGCCAACCCCTGCACCGACAAAACGCGTTTGTTGATCTTCAAGGGTAAGAGATTGGATCTCATCTTCGCTACCTCCATCTAGTAGATCTAGATCCTTGGGGTTTATTCCGCTTGCTGCGTAGGAAAATTTTTGTTTTCTATGCTGCGACCCCATCATGAGTAACCCGAGGTTTATATGGAATCCACGGGAGGAAGAGGTTGACGTATCCTCTCTCAAGCATCCTGCAATTAAGATACAAGAGTCTCTTGTGTCCCCAACACACATAATACAATGGCTAATTGTATAGGTGCACTGGTTCGACGAGAGATAGTAAAATGCAAGTGATATGGATGGTAAAAGGTGATTTGTAATTCTGTAATAAAAATGGCAGCAAGCAAACAAGTGACAAAAGTGACTAAAAACGGTGTATCAAGTGCTTGGAAACAATGCCTAGGATTCATACTTTCACTAGTGACTGCTCTCAACATCATTAACATAATTAAACACATGATAGTTCCCATAAAAACACATGCATGGTAGACGTTACTCTGAGATCATTCTTTCGTGGATCAAATAGGACGAGAATTGCGTAGGGCTACGAAAATCACACCTTAAAGTTCGTATTCCACATCTATGGGCACTTCATGCTGTCACTATCCGCATCCAAAGATAGTACTAACAAAACAACCTATTTCTTGAATAGTCTCTTTCTTCAATAAACAAGCATCGAGAAACCTCATGATCTATTCAATCCAACAATAATAAAGAACAAACTCATGATGAAGATCCCCTCATCTTGATGCATATAGCCACACGTCACCCTCACTGTCACCGTGGTATCGTGATCACAACGGTGACTCCACAAATTATATAGATAACACCACTTGAGCAACATCATATCCATTACACATAGGGAAAAATCATGTATTCAACTAACTAAAGCTCATGATCACAACAAAGATCACATCATGGGAGAGAGAGATAAACACATAGCTACTTGTATAAGTCTCAGCCTCGGTGAGGGACTACTCCCTCCTCATCACGGGAAGCAGCAGTCTTGATGGACATGGCTCCGACGGTCGATCCCCGTCCCGACAGGGTGCCGGAACATGACCTTCTGAACCCCCGAAACTTATCGGCGATGGCGGCGAAGCTCTGTATCGTATTTGGGAAAATCCTTCGGGGGTTAGGTTTTTTCGTCGGGGATGATTTATAGGCCAAAGGGCGTCGCAAGGGGGTCTCCGAGGGGCAGGGACCACCCCCGGCCGCGGCCCCCCTTAGACCCGCGGGTGGGACCCGCTCCTGGCCTGTGGATCCCTCCCGGGGTCGCCATTATGGCTCTGGTCCTTATTTCCTCAATAAAAAATCTCCGTAAATTTTCGTCCAATTCCAAGAATATTTCCAGAAGTAACTTTCTGCAGCAAAAAACAGGACAAAAACAGGGAACTGGCACTGGGCATCTTGTCAATAGGTTAGTCCGACAAAATGCAAAAAATGATGTAATATGGTATTAAAAACATGTGACAACATCACAAAACTAGCATGGAACAATCAAAAATTATAGATACGTTTGACACATATCAATTCTCATCCGCACAATGAAAATCTGAGAAATCAGCTCAAACATTGGTTAGTGGTAAAACAAAGGAGAAAGAGGAATGTACTCGTTCCTCTAAAACCAGACGCTCTCACAACTCTAAAGACCTTGCTTGACATAGGGGACTAATGGGCTTCTGAGCTATGGAATCGTTGACAGAATTATGCATCTCTCAAAATTGTTTTATCTCTGTTTTTCAAAATCAAAAAGCTCTAGCACATGACTAATCCCTGCTTCCCTCTGCGAAGGGCCTTTCTTTTAATTTTAAATGTTGAGTCAGTTTTCCTTTTCCTTGTATCTCCACCAAAGCAAACATACATCATTGACCCTGGGTATCATTGATCATATTGCATCGTCAGATTAAACCTGAATCTTATATTGACTTTATCGATAAGTAAGCCGTTGAAGTTGAAGCTTTTTGCTAATACTTACATCTTCCTTTGTGTTGATTCTCAACACTTTTGTCGTGGAACCATTACCTTTGAGAATTAGTCAAATATGTGGGTCACATTGCTTTCATGTCTTTAACGTACTATTTATGAAAGGTTTTGCTTTAATGATTCAACATGGTTATTCATTGCTTTCTTCCTATCAACTATAGACAATTGTTTTGTATCACTTCATTCATGTCCTATGCTTTAACATTACTATCTTGATCAAGATTGTGTTGGTTGCATGTCTCATAAAAATTATTTTGTTATCACTTACCTACTCGAGGACGAGTAGAGGTTAATCTTGGTGATGCTGATACATGTCAAACGTATCTATAATTTTTTATTGTCCATGCTAGTTTTGTGATGTTGTCACATGTTTGTACTATCTATTACATCATTTTTATGCATTTTTCGAACTAACCTATTGACAATCTAGTGCCAGAAACGTATCTATTTTTTTTTCAAGATTTCTTATGCTCCAGCTGTGTTTTCGTGATACTCTCCAACGTATCTATAATTTCTTATGATCCATGCTTGTTTTCATACCATTTGCTACATGTTTTGTTTACATCTTATAGCATTTTTATGCATTTTCTGGAACTAACCTATTAACAAGATGCCACAGTGCCAGTTCCTGTTTTCTGCTGTTTTCCCGTTTCAGAAAAGTACTTAAGGAAATATTCTCGGAATTGGACGGGACAAAAAGCAGCAGTCTTATAATTCAATGGACTACAGGAGCCCGAAGGAGAGGACCTGGAGGGCCGTGGGCCGGCCACACCATAGGGTGGCGCGGGACCCATGCCTGCCGCGCCACCAGGTGGTGTGGGGCCCACGGGAGCCCTCCGACGCCGCCCTTTCGCCTATATATTGCCCCCGACGCATAAAACCTAGACGGACCCCGTCATATTCCAAAGAAACATCTGCAGCGCCGCCGCCATCGCCGACAAGTTTCGGGGGACAGAAGTCTCTGTTCCGGCACCCTGCCGGGACGGGGAAGTGCCCCCGGAGCCATCTCCATCGACTCCACCACCATCTTCATCGCCGTTGCTGACTCCCATGATGAGGAGGGAGTAGTTCTCCCTCGGGGCTGAGGGCCGTACCGGTAGCCATGTGGTCTATATCTCTCTCTCCCATGATGTGATCTATATGTGATCATGAGCTTTGCAATCTAGATGTTGTTATGTTACTCAAGTGGGCTTTATTTATGTGATCTCCGGAGACTCCTTGTCCCACGTGTGTAAAGGTGACAGTGTGTGCACCGTGTGGGTCTTTAGGCTATATTTCACAAGATACTTGTTCACTGATTTATTATTTGAGTTGGATGTCTCTATGAAATTGTGGTGTGTTAGTACCTCCTATGAATGCTCATGGTCCAGTGTGGGGTATTCATTAGTACTTGGGAATATATGTTTGAGGCGTGCTTTTGCATTCCTACACAATGAATTAGTGTTCGTTATCCAGCCGGAGAATACTTCGGAGTAGTATATTGAAGTGCTTATATTTATATTCAATTATGATTGCATTGTTGAGAGTGACCACTGGTGAAAGTATGATCCCTAGGCCTTGTTTCTAAGCATTGAAACACCGTTTACAACAAGTTCTGCTACATGTTTGCTTGCTGCCATTTTTATTTCAGATTGCAATTACTACTTATAATCATCCATATTACTTGTATTTCACTATCTCTTCGCCGAACTAGTGCACCTATACATCTGACAAGTGTATTGGGTGTGTTGGGGACACAAGAGACTTTTTGTATTGTGATTGCAGGGTTGCTTGAGAGGGATACCTTTGACCTCTACCTCCCTGAGTTCGATAAACCTTGGGTGATTCACTTAAGGGAAACTTGCTGCTGTTCTACAAACCTCTGCTCTTGGAGGCCCAACACTGTCTACAAGAATAGAAGCGTGTGTAGACATCAAGCTATTTTCTGGCGCCGTTGCCGGGGAGGTAAGGTAAGCGGCACTCACACTCCAACAACAAAGCTATCCGGCAACGAAGCTATTTTCTGGCGCCGTTGCCGGGGAGGTAAGGTAAAAGGTACTCACATCATCTGGCTACTAAGCTATTTTCTAGTACTGTTGCTGTTGTGTGAGTGCTCGAAGTTATTTCCTTTAGATTCTGCAATTATATCTTTTTGTTTCTTGTTTTTAATTTCACTAGTTAGGCTTAATGGAAAACAACAAAAAAATTAGTATTAGTTCTTTGGAAATCATTTTTGCTAATGCTATGGAAAAGTCTAAGCTTGGGGAAGCTAGTTTTTATGAAAATGATCTTTTTAGTTCCCCAGCTTTAGAGGAGAAAATTTGCTCTGATAATACTTTGTCTCCCATATGTGATAATTCGAATCATGCTTGTGATATTCTAAATCCACCTACTGAAAGTATTCCTTTTAAAATACCTATGAAAATTGTTGAAAAGGTTATGGATGAATGTTATGCAGGGGATGGAACAATCCGTCCAAGTGATCACTTGTTGAAACTTACAGAACTTTGTGAGTTGTTTAAGATTGCAGGTTTATCAAGAGAAAATGTCATGAAGAAATTATTTCCATTGTCACTTAAGGACAAAGCAAGGGAGTGGTATGATCTACTTGATGATCCTCATCATTTGGAGTGGAAGGAGCTTGCAAATCTCTTTTACTCTAAATTTTATCCTCCTTATGAAATGCATTTGGATAGGAATTACATTTTTAATTTTTGGCCTCATGATGGAGAAAGCATTGCTCAAGCTTGGGGAAGGCTGAAAACATTAATACTTAAATGTCCTAACCATGAGCTTCCTAAGAAAATAATTGTTACTAATTTTTATGCAAGGCTTTCAGGTGATTGCAAGAATTATCTAGATGCCTGTTCAGGGGGTTCTTTCACAAGTAAGAAGGTTGAAACTAGATGGGATCTTCTTGAGAAAATTCAAGACAATACTGAAGGTTGGGAGAATGACAAAGGTAAAGAATCAGGTATAAACTATGAATATGATTGCATTAAGTCCTTCATTGAAACTGCTGTTTTTCAAGAGCTTAGTGCTAAATATGGTCTTGATTCTCAAATTATTGTTGATTGTTGTAGAGCCTTTGCTTCTCATATTAATGTTCCTAAAGAAAATTGGGACCTATATCATGAACCTTTTAAAGACACTTGCATGAAAAATGATATTGTTGTTAATGATTGTAATAAACGTGCTCAAACTTCTGAAAATACTATCTCTTATAAGCATGTTAATTTTTGTGGAGTACTTAGACCTTGTAAAAAGAGCCAAATTGAAGAAGAATATTGTATCCATCATAGGAATGAAAAAACTAGAACTTGGAATAGAGCTCTTGATGATCTTGGTGAAAAAGTTTGTGCCCACTATCCTTTTATTTGTGAACTTTGCTATAAAGTTGGTCATTTCAATTTTCAATGCTCAGGGAAAGATAATAGCCTTTCTAATCCAATGAGTACTGCGAGTCTGTATTGTGATGACATGATCACTCCTAATCAGCATGATGAACTTATATTATTTTTGGGGTGTGAAGAGTTATCAAGAAAAACTTCTTTAATAGATATGAGTGCTTTTGATATAAACAGCGTCCTGCATGGTTGTCATCTTTATTGTGTTGATAATTGCCATACAAATACTTATATACAAAATATTATACAAGATGGGATTTTACCAAAATATGACAGGACTAATATGTGTTTTGATCTTATCAATGAAAGAGAAGAATCCTTCCAAGTTTCCTCTGTTGTTTCTAACAATAAACCAGGTTATGTGGAGAAGCTTCCTTTCAAGGCTCTCCCTCCTAAGAAGGGAAAGAAGAAGAAGATGAAGAGTAAAAGGAGAGAGGAAACGGTACCTTTCCCTAAACATGTTGCTCCTATTATAGTTGTTGCTGATGAGTATGAATTCGATGATTTTGAATTAGATGATGTTCCTATGCCTGTTACTTATATTAGTGATCATGATTGGGAAAAGCATAGTACTTTTGATATTGAAAACCTCTTGGGTACTAATTCTGAAAATGATGATGCTAATGATTGCAACACTATTAGTACTATCCATATTCTTTCCAATGATGATATGATAAGCTCTAAGCTTGGGGATGAGGTGTTTGAAAATCCTTTTGCTACTAATGATTACATGTTTGATACATCTCCTTCTAGTAAAAATGATGATATGTTTACAGATGAACACACTTTGGAAGATAAATATTCTATTCCTTATGATGATACTATGCCCCCAGTTTTTGATAATTATTATAAAGAATATTATGACATGGGTTATAATTACAATCATCCTCATGAAACTTGTCATAATTATGGAGGGATCACCCAAAACCATCCCTTTAATATACAACCTGTTTATCATGTTCAAGTTCTTTATGATGATCCTGCTCCAGTTGTTATTAATGAGAAGAACTTTGTTTATGTGGAAAATGATGACACTTTTATGCATATGGATCATGATAAGAATTTTACATGTGATGGTTATATTGTGGATTTTATCAATGATGCTACTGAAAGTTTTTATGAAAAAGGGAGACATGGCTTCATATATCACAATAACATTGAATCTCCTCTCCTTTTGTTGAAATTTTTGAAGTTGCACCTATTTTGTCTTCCTATGCTAGTCAATTTATGCTTCATGGATTTATTTACTTACAAGATTCCAATGCATAGGAAGTGGGTTAGACTTAAATGAGTTTTATAGTTGCTTCTTGATGCTCCCTTATTGTGCTCCAACTCTCATTTTTATGTGAGCATCATCAAAATTACCATGCCTAGCTAAAAGGCTTTAAAGAAAAGCGCTTATGGGAGACAACCCATCATTTTATTTTCAGTATCTTTTCTTTTATTTGAGTCAAGAAGTTTGTTTACTTCTGTAGCAACTTCTTTGTATCTTTATTTTCTTGCAATGTTGTGCCAAGTAAGGTCTCTAGTAGAAAGTTTTTGCTATATTTGGATTTCTGCACAGGAAACAGATTTCTGTCTGTCACCGTTAAATTCGTCATTTATTCCAGAAGCGACGAAATGCTTTGAGATTTTGTGTGCTGAATCTTCATATATGTATGAAACTTTTTCTAGTTCAGTGATTTTCGATTTGAGCAACTCTAGTGCCTCGAAAAAATTCGTCTTTACAGACTGTTCAGATTTTGACAGATTCTGCCTTTTATTGTGCATTGCTTCTTTGCGATGTTTATTTGGATCTTTTTGATTCTTTGAGCATCAGTGGCTGTAGCTAATGTTATAATGCATTAAGGTGTGCTTGTGTCACAGTAGAACTTGTGAATTTTTGGTTTATGCACTAACCCTCTAATGAGAATTACTTTGAGTTTGATGTGGTGGAAGTTTTCAAGTAAGCAAAAGGGACGATATGATGAGATCAAGAAGAGTGAAAAGCCTAAGCTTGGGGATGCCCCGGTGGGTCATCCCCAGCAAATTCAAGAAGACTCAAGCATCTAAGCTTGGGGATGCCCAAGGCATCCCCTTCTTCATCGACAAAACTATCAGGTCATCTCTAGTGATACTATATTTTTATTCCACTACATCTTATGTATTTTGCTTGGAGCGTCTGTTTTTATTTTGAGTGTGTGTTTTAGTTTGCTTAATAAGTTGGATCCTAGCATTCTTGTGTGGGAGAGAGACACGCTCCGCTTTTTCATATGAATACTCTTGTGCTTCGCTTATATTTGTTGAGTATTCTTAGCTACTGTTTGTTTTCTAGTAAGCTCTCGCTTTTAGCATGTTATCTTGTTTAGAGCTGCTAGTTCTTTGTGTTAAGCTCTCTTGTATTTCACTCTTATTTGTTAGAGAGTTGTTTTAGTTGCTTGGTTGATGTGTTAGATTGGAAAATGCTATGCTTGTGATAGTGGTATGAAATAGAGAAAAGCTGCATAGTCTTGTAGACCATTGTGTAGATAACTTGCTCCTCTTCAATTGTTTTGAGGTATTAAAATAACTAATGGTTAAAATATGTTGGTTAATGTTGTTAAGAGCTGATTAGTGAAGATGTGTTAGTAGAGCGTGGAGCCGTACTTTTCTGAACTAAAAACAACTTAAGTCAATAGTGCTTTAGTGTCGTGATTTCCTCTTAGTTGAAAAGAAGTTTCTAATGGTATAGTTACTGCAACGGTCGGGGAAGCCAACGGGGCACTTGTGTCGCCGCCACGATCCCTCTCGGGGTGTCTCTAACCATTTGTAAAACTTTGATACTGTTAGTTGTTTGCAATATACGACATGCTATGTGAGTTTTTGGTTTTTGGCACTTCCACCTCCATATTTTGCTAGCCTCTTCGGTACTTTGCATTGCCCTTTTTCACATTGAGATTGGTGCATACTTCGCAAGTACATCCAACCCCGTGGGAGATCTTCATCTTGTTCTCCTACACATAAGCCAACTATCTTCCTCAAAACAGCCACCATATCTACCTATCACAGCATTTCCATAGCTGTTCCGAGATACATTGCCATGCAACATCCATCATTTACATTACATGACTTTATGTCATTTTTACTTCATTACCATATAGTATTGCTTGACCATTTGAGTTAGTGTGATGCGTGGTTTTCCACATGTTTTACATCTTTTCCACACTACGCTCGATCATGCATATCCACCATACACCATGTATTAGTCTTTGAGTTTTGAGTACACCAAAAAGTGTGATGATCATCTTGTAAAATAGAGTGTTGCCTCTACCTGTGAGCATATTGAAAAGAGTCCAAAGTGGCCAATCAAAAGAGTCCAAAAGAGACCAATGAGAGAAAAATATAAAAGAGCCACAAAGGCCTCAAAAAGCAAAAAAAGAGAAAAAGAAAAAAAGAATATAAAATGAGAGAGGGGGCAACACTACTATCCTTTTATTCCACACTTGTGCTAGTAGCACCTACATCATTGTAGTGAGTTTTCATGCTTCATTAGTATAACTATGTGGGGACCAAACGTTATAGAACTTGGCTTGTATATTCCAACGATGAGCCTCCTCAAGTGAGCTCTAGGTCTTCATGAGCAAGCAAGTTGGATGCACCCCCACTAGTTCCATTGGAGAGCTTCCATTCATATAGCTCTATGTGCATCCGTTGCATGGCAATCACTACTCCTCATTCAGTGTCTACTACGGGACTTCCTCTTGTCTTGTGGTTACCTCTTCCACTGTTTGAGCCTTTCTTTTTGGCCTTCCAAACCCCCATTATTATTCTCTTTGCCATAACCTCATGGTGCCAAGCCTTCTTCTTGCTTGTATTAGTTGAGTGGACTACATAACAGTTGATAAGTTAAGTGGATGGATAAAGGACACTTGACTTGAGCTTGGCTATTTCTATTATTGACTGAATTTGATGCTTTGAAGATTGATTGACATTTTACATTGGAGACACAATTTACTATCCTTCTTTCTAAACCTTATGTATGGTTCCTTGTCTCCAACACGCTGATTCATGAAAAGTTCTAGCTTCTTTTAGCTAGCATTTGTTAATCATTGTTTGCTTAATGTCAACTATAGACAATTGTTTTGGATCACCTTATTCACATCATGTGCTTTGCATTGCTATGTTGATCTAGATTGTGAGTTAGCATGTCTCCTAAGAAATTATTTGTTATCGTTTTACCTACTCGAGGACGAGTAGAACTAAGCTTGGGGATGCTGATACGTCTCCAACGTATCTATAATTTCTTATGATCCATGCTTGTTTTCATACCATTTGCTACATGTTTTGTTTACATCTTATAGCATTTTTATGCATTTTCTGGAACTAACCTATTAACAAGATGCCACAGTGCCAGTTCCTGTTTTCTGCTGTTTTCCCGTTTCAGAAAAGTACTTAAGGAAATATTCTCGGAATTGGACGGGACAAAAAGCAGCAGTCTTATAATTCAATGGACTACACGGAGCCCGAAGGAGAGGACCTGGAGGGCCGTGGGCCGGCCACACCATAGGGTGGCGCGGGACCCATGCCTGCCGCGCCACCAGGTGGTGTGGGGCCCACGGGAGCCCTCCGACGCCGCCCTTTCGCCTATATATTGCCCCCGACGCATAAAACCTAGACGAACCCGTCATATTCCAAAGAAACATCTGCAGCGCCGCCGCCATCGCCGACAAGTTTCGGGGGACAGAAGTCTCTGTTCCGGCACCCTGCCGGGACGGGGAAGTGCCCCCGGAGCCATCTCCATCGACTCCACCACCATCTTCATCGCCGTTGCTGACTCCCATGATGAGGAGGGAGTAGTTCTCCCTCGGGCTGAGGGCCGTACCGGTAGCCATGTGGTCTATATCTCTCTCTCCCATGATGTGATCTATATGTGATCATGAGCTTTGCAATCTAGATGTTGTTATGTTACTCAAGTGGGCTTTATTTATGTGATCTCCGGAGACTCCTTGTCCCACGTGTGTAAAGGTGACAGTGTGTGCACCGTGTGGGTCTTTAGGCTATATTTCACAAGATACTTGTTCACTGATTTATTATTTGAGTTGGATGTCTCTATGAAATTGTGGTGTGTTAGTACCTCCTATGAATGCTCATGGTCCAGTGTGGGGTATTCATTAGTACTTGGGAATATATGTTTGAGGCGTGCTTTTGCATTCCTACACAATGAATTAGTGTTCGTTATCCAGCCGGAGAATACTTCGGAGTAGTATATTGAAGTGCTTATATTTATATTCAATTATGATTGCATTGTTGAGAGTGACCACTGGTGAAAGTATGATCCCTAGGCCTTGTTTCTAAGCATTGAAACACCGTTTACAACAAGTTCTGCTACATGTTTGCTTGCTGCCATTTTTATTTCAGATTGCAATTACTACTTATAATCATCCATATTACTTGTATTTCACTATCTCTTCGCCGAACTAGTGCACCTATACATCTGACAAGTGTATTGGGTGTGTTGGGGACACAAGAGACTTTTTGTATTGTGATTGCAGGGTTGCTTGAGTTCGATAAACCTTGGGTGATTCACTTAAGGGAAACTTGCTGCTGTTCTACAAACCTCTGCTCTTGGAGGCCCAACACTGTCTACAAGAATAGAAGCGTGTGTAGACATCAAGCTATTTTCTGGCGCCGTTGCCGGGGAGGTAAGGTAAGCGGCACTCACACTCCAACAACAAAGCTATCCGGCAATGAAGCTATTTTCTGGCGCCGTTGCTGGGGAGGTAAGGTAAAAGGTACTCACATCATCTGGCTACTAAGCTATTTTCTAGTACTGTTGCTGTTGTGTGAGTGCTCGAAGTTATTTCCTTTAGATTCTGCAATTATATCTTTTTGTTTCTTGTTTTTAATTTCACTAGTTAGGCTTAATGGAAAACAACAAAAAAAATAGTATTAGTTCTTTGGAAATCATTTTTGCTAATGCTATGGAAAAGTCTAAGCTTGGGGAAGCTAGTTTTTATGAAAATGATCTTTTTAGTTCCCCAGCTTTAGAGGAGAAAATTTGCTCTGATAATACTTTGTCTCCCATATGTGATAATTCGAATCATGCTTGTAATATTCTAAATCCACCTACTGAAAGTATTCCTTTTAAAATAGCTATGAAAATTGTTGAAAAGGTTATGGATGAATGTTATGCAGGGGATGGAACAATCCTTCCAAGTGATCACTTGTTGAAACTTACAGAACTTTGTGAGTTGTTTAAGATTGCAGGTTTATCAAGAGAAAATGTCATGAAGAAATTATTTCCATTGTCACTTAAGGACAAAGCAAGGGAGTGGTATGATCTACTTGATGATCCTCATCATTTGGAGTGGAAGGAGCTTGCAAATCTCTTTTACTCTAAATTTTATCCTCCTTATGAAATGCATTTGGATAGGAATTACATTTTTAATTTTTGGCCTCATGATGGAGAAAGCATTGCTCAAGCTTGGGGAAGGCTGAAAACATTAATACTTAAATGTCCTAACCATGAGCTTCCTAAGAAAATAATTGTTACTAATTTTTATGCAAGGCTTTCAGGTGATTGCAAGAATTATCTAGATGCCTGTTCAGGGGGTTCTTTGGCCAAGTAATTATTAGTGTCTTCAGAGAGGGTATTTATGCTAGATAGTGGGTTCATGCCTCTTTTTGTCTGAGCTCGGGTTGACAGAAACGATCAAGACTAAAGATGTGATGTTGCCACTAGGGAGAAAATAGCGGTGTGATTTCCTTATGTTACATTGCTTACATTATGCACTTTGCTTATTGCAATAATCAGTTGCTTGGAACTTAATACTTTTGGGTGACATGCTGGATAGCGATCCCGGGGTGGATTATTAGTCATAGCCGCAGTTGGATAACGGTCTATGTATTTTGACGTAATGTCCATATTAGACGAAACGGTGAACTATATTGTTTTATGATAGCATTGTTGTGCGCCCACAATTCTGTCAATTGCCATGCTGTAATTTGTTTACCCATCATGTATATCTTTTGGAGAGACACCACTACTGAACTGTGGACCCCAGTCCTATTTACCTACATTGTTTACAACTGTTCTCATAGCTTTTCATCATCATTTGTTCGCTGGTCATATTTCACTCTCATCATATTTTACATTTGCACAATTAATCCTTTGTGTTCGGCAAGCCAGAGAGATTGACAACCTCTCTGTTTCGTTGGGACAAGGTAGTTGTTTGTGATTGTGTGCAGGTCCGCGTTAATCTACAAGCGCCAGAGTAGATTGACACCTCGCTAAGCCTTCTCCAAGTCCTACAAGATCTGACAACCTTGGTTTTGTAATCAAGGGAAACTGGTGCTTTGTTGCATCATACCTTCCTCTTGGGGTTCCCCAGCGAACGTGTGATCCACGTCATCAAGCTCTTTTTCTGGCGCCGTTGCCGGGGACTTCGAAGCTTCAGCTAGGTGAGTTTCACACATCCTTTTACTTTACTTTGTTATTGTCTTGCTTAGTATATTTTTTGTTAGTCTTGTTTTGCCTTTCGTTTGCTCTAAAACTGAAAAACACAAAAAAAAAAATTCCAGCACTAGTCTTTTTATCGTTTTGCTTGATATTATGTCTAGTTCTTTACTTGCTATCAATGTTTACTTCGTTTGATACTAGATCTTATTGGCAAGGTGGGTTCATGGAGGAACAACAAAAAATTTATAAGGAATACCGCTTTTCTGAAAAAGGGAAACACTTGTGGGCACAAATAAATAAATTGAATAGTGTTGCTAAAAACTTTTGCTCTACTTATGATGAATCCTGATACGTCTCAAATGTATATATAATTTTTCAGTGATCCATGCTAGTTTTGTGATATTGTCACATGTTTTTACTGTCGTTTATATCATTTTTATGCATTTTGTTGGACTAACCTATTGACAAGATGCCCAGTGTCAGTTCCCTGTTTTTGCTGTCTTTTTGTTTCAGAAATTTACTTCTAGAAATATTCTCGAAATTGGACCAAAATTTATGGGGATTATTTTTACGCCAAGACAAAGACGGAGTCCGAAGGGGAGCCTCGGAGGCGACCCACAGGGCAGACACGCCCCCCTGCCGCGACCCTAGGTGGACCCGCGGGTGGGGCCCGTCCCTGCCCGTGGGGCACCTCCTCGGCCCCCTCCGACGCGTATAAAATCACAATTGACCTAAAAACGTCGAGGCGGCCATTATTTTCCAGAAACTCGACCCCGACGCGTCGTCACCAAAAACCCTAGTTCGGGGTCCAATCTGAAGCTGATCCCGCCACTCTGCTGGAGGGGAGATCGATCTTGGAGGGCTCTTCATCGTCATGCCTTCCTCCGAGATGATTTGTGAGTAGTCTCACCTTGGACCACGGGTCCATGGCAGTAGCTAGATGGTAGCCCCTCTCTCTTGTGCTTCATATGTGATACTTGATACGTCTCAAACGTATCTATAATTTTTGAGTGATCCATGCTAGTTTTGTGATTTTGTCACATGTTTTTACTGTCATTTATATCATTTTTATGCATTTTGTCGGACTAACCTATTGACAAGATGCCCAGTGTCAGTTCCCTGTTTTTGCTGTCTTTTTTGTTTCAGAAATTTACTTCTGGAAATATTCTCGAAATTGGACGAAAATTTACGGGGATTATTTTTACGCCAAGACGAAGACGGAGTCCGAAGGGCAGCCTTGGAGGCGTCCCGCAGGGCGCACGCGGGTACCAACCGCGACCTGGGGGGACCCGCGGGTGGGGCCCGCCCCTGCCCTGTGGGCACCTCCTCGGCCCCCTCCGACTCCTATAAAATCACAATTTACCTAAAAACGTCAGGGTGGCGATTATTTTCCAGAAACTCGACCGCGACGCGCCGTCACCGAAAACCCTAGTTCGGGGTCCAACCTGAAGCTGATCCCGGCACTCTGCCGGAGGGGAGATCAATCCCGGAGGGCTCTTCATCGACATGCCTTCCTCCGGGATGATTTGTGAGTAGTCTCATCTTAGACCACGGGTCCATGGCAGTAGCTAGATGGTAGTCTCTCTCTCTTGTGCTTCATGTCTTATGATCTTGTGAGCTGCCTAACATGATCAAGATCGATTATTGTAATGCTATGTGATGTGTTTGCTGGGATCCGATGGATTATGAAGTTATGTTCAGATTGTGCATGATTCTTATATGAGTAATTTATGTTCTTGCATGCTCTCCGATGTGCGTAGTTACTTTGGCCAAGTGATTGTGTGTATCTCCAAGAGAGGGTATTTATGCTAGATAGTGGGTTCATGATCTTGTCAATTGCGTAGCTGTAATTCGTTCACCCATCACATGCATATTTTATTTACTTTAGAGACTCCACTAGTGAACCCATGACCCCCGGTCCATCTTTTTACATTGTTTACAACCTCATTTACTTGCTTTTAATCCTCATTACTCCTCTGGTCACTTTTCATATTTTATCTATTTCATCATACAATTAACCGCTTTGTGTTCTGCGAGACCGGAGAGATTGACAACCTCTCCGCCATTGGGGGCAAAGTATTTTGGTTGAGTGTGTGCAGGTCCACGTCTGTTGAAGGTCAAGCGCCAGAGATCTTCAACATTCACCTCGTTGTTGATTTCAAAGTCCTACTGGTTCGATAAACCTCGGTTCGTTAAACGAGGGAAAACTGCTACTAGCTGCAATTCCGCCTTCGCTTGGGGCACCACCCAACTTATTTTAATACAGCAGCAAGCTCTTTTCTGGCGCCGTTGCCGGGGACCTTGGAGCTACAGCAAGGGGAGTCTCATACTCTCAATCTCTTTACTTTGTTTTTGTCTTGCTTGCTTTATATCTCGTTTAGTTTATTTTCCTGTTTCAAAATTTTAAAACCCCCAAAAAGATTAGTGTAGTCTTTAATTCTGTCCTGTTATTTTATCTTGTCTTTATGTCTAACTTTACCACTCTTGATATGCCTCTCTTAGCCGAGTTCTTTACCTTCAAACAAAAGGGAGAAGAAAGTTTTAAAAATGCTTGGGATAGAATTTCAGAACTACATCAAAAGATCCAACCCATGCTTGCTATGTGTGTTTTACTGAGATGCTTTTATTATGGACTATCTGATGCATGCAAGCATGTTTTGGATGTCATTACTGGAGGAAACTTTCTTGAAATTGATGAATTAGAATCCCTGAGAATTATAAAAGGCTTAGTTGTTTTTCCCACCAATGATAAAACTAATGGAATACATGGTAGATTAGATAAAATAGAAAATATTTTATGTAATCTAAATTTAAATGGAATAGAGGTGAGCTCTAAAGATTATCAAATCCTTGAAATAAATGGAGATTGGGAACCGTATATCCCTATTGAAATAAATGATCAAAGGTTCCTTGCTTATTGTGATATTGGTTCTATGATGTCAACTATGCCTAAAATGGTTTTCGATGCTATGAATTTTGGAGACATATTTGATTACCCTTTTTGTCACTCTCATTCTGATGGTAGCTCTTCAAAAAATTATAAAAGGGTTAATGAAGTCCTTGCCACTTTTAAACATAAGACTGCTTTGGTTGATTTCTTGGTTCTTGAGTCAAAGGCTCAAGCTAATATTGTTCTTGGAAGATCTTTCCTTCGTTCCGTGGGAGCTTTTATTGATGTTAAAAAGGGATGCATACATTTTCGTTTTCCCATTAGGGGCAGGTTCTCCTTTCCCCTCAAAGATAAAGAAGTGCTTATTGAAGGAAAAGTTGCAATGGATTTTGAAAAAACTTGATATTTGGCATTGCGCCTAGCTAAAAGGCGTTAAAGAAAAGCGCTTGTTGGGAGGCAACCCATCTTTTATTTTCAGTTTGCTTTTTGATTTTCTTGAGTCATGAAGTTATTACCTCTGTAGCAACTTCATTGTATCTTTTTTCTTTTGGTTTTTTTTGTGCCAAGTTTAGCCTCTAATGCATTGAAAGTGCGAGGTATTGTGTTGCTGTCCAAAAACAGATTCTGTGTGCCTGTTGCAAAAAATCCTAAAATCGCCAGAATTTTATCTTTTTCTGATTGTGCATGATTTTTATATGATTAATTTATGTTCAGATTGTGCATGATTTTATATGATTAATTTATGTTCTTGCATGCTCTCCGATGTGCGTAGTTACTTTGGCCAAGTGATTGTGTGTATCTCCAAGAGAGGGTATTTATGCTAGATAGTGGGTTCATGCCCCCTTTTGTTCCTGGGCACGAGTGACAGAAACGTCTAAGGGCGAGGGTGTGCTGTTGCTACTAAGGGTAAAACAGTGGTGTTAATGTCTATTTTGATATTAGTATTTCTTACTTCATGCACTTTACTTAATGCAATTGTCTGTTGCTTGCAACTTAATACCGTTGGGTGACAGGCTGGATAGCGATCCCACGGTGGACTATTTAGACAAAGACGCAGTTGGACTCAACGGTCATTGTTCCTTGTCGTGACGCCTCCATAAATATTATCATATCCTTTTTGTCATAGCTAAATTGGGTTTGTGTCATGATCTTGTCAATTGCCTAGCTGTAATTCGTTCACCCATCACATGCATGTTTTATCTACTTGAGAGACTCCACTAGTGAACCCATGGCCCCCGGTCCATCTTTTTACATTGTTTACAACCACATTTACTTGCTTTTAATCCTCATTACTGCTCTGGTCACTTTTCATATTTTATCTATTTCATCATACAATTAACCGCTTTGTGTTCTGCGAGACCGGAGAGATTGACAACCTCTCCGCCGTTGGGGGCAAAGTATTTTGGTTGAGTGTGTGCAGGTCCACGTCTGTTGAAGGTCAAGCGCCAGAGATCTTCAACATTCACCTCTTTGTTGATTTCAAAGTCCTACTGGTTCGATAAACCTCGGTTCTTTAATTGAGGGAAAACTGCTACTAGCTACAATTCCGCCTTCACTTGGGGCACCACCCAACTTATCGATATCCACCATCAAGCAGTTTTCTGGCACCGTTGCCGGGGACTTTGGAGCTATAGCAAGGGGAGTCTCATAATCTCAATCTCTTTACTTTGTTTTTGTCTTTCTTGCTTTATATCTCGTTTAGTTTATTCTCCTGTTTCAAAATTTTAAAACCCAAAAATAGTATAGTCTTTTATCCTGTTTTATTAGTATGCTTAGTTTTTTGGTTGTTCTCAATGGTTAACTTCTTTGAAATTAGATCTTATTGGCAAGGAAGGTTCACGGAGGATCAACAAGAATATTATAAGGATTACCGCTTGTCAAAAAAAGGGATACACTTATGGAAAATAATTAATACTCTGAACAATTATGGCAGAGACTTGTGCTTAAATTATGATATATCTTATTGCTGTGATGAGTCTAGTTGTAGCATGAATTTTAAACACCTTCCTTTTCAATGTGCTGGTAATGATAATGAAACCTTAACATCTTATGCTAAGGGAAACTATGATTTTTATGATGTGGAACCTATTGAAGAATTTATTGCGTGGAAGGGTGCTTATGAAATTTCTTCTTTGATTGAAAATAATGATGATGCTCCTTATAAATTTGAAAGTTTTGCTATACTTAATTATTGCATGGATAATTACAAAGATGAAAATAGTTATATTACTGAATATCTTAAGGGTTTATCTCCCCCAGAAGAAGAGACTAATGCCATGCAGGAGCCTATGGAAGAAGAAATTATTGAAACTGGAAGCTCATTGGATGAAAATGAGGAGGAGAGTGACGAACAAGAGGAGGAAGAATGGAGTAGCTACCCATCTCTACCTTCTAATTAAAGTAACTCTCTAGCTCATACATTATTTGATTGTCCTCCTTCCTTACAAAATGAGGATGAATGCTATGATCCCATTGATTCTTTTGAAACATCCCTTTTTGATAAAAATGATCTTGTTATATATCATAATCCGTGCTATATTGATAAATCTTATGATAATCCTTTATTTGCTACAACCAATGAGATGGATGATATGAGGAGTTGTGTTTATAAATTTCTTATGATAAAGCTCTTGATGATGGTCCTAGATTACTTGATGATAAAAATTATAATGCTATTGAAAGTGGGTTTAATCCCACTATTTTTTAGATGGACCGAAATTATGTGTTTGTATATCATGAAAAGCCTGTTTTAAGTGATAATTATACTGTTGAGTTTGTTCATGATGCTACTGAAAATTATTACGAGAGAGGAAAATATGGTTGTCGGAGTTCTCATGTTACTAAAACGCCTTTTTTATGCTAAAAGTTGTGAAGTTGCTCTTATTTTACCTTCCTATGCTCGATACTTTGTGCTTAATTGATTTATTTGCTTACAAGATGCTTATGCATATGAAGTGGGTTAGACTTAAAAGTGTTTTATACTTTCTTGATGATGCTCTCCCTTGCATTTCAATACTTATTCTTATGTGAGCATCATTGAAATTACTGGGCCTAGCTAAAAGGCGTTAAAGAAAAAAGCGCTTGTTGGGAGGCAACCCATCTTTTATTTTCAGTTTGCTTTTTGATTTTATTGAGTCATGAAGTTATTACCTCTGTATCAACTTCATTGTATCTTTTTATTTTGGTTTTTTGTGCCAAGTTTAGCCTCTAATGCATTGAAAGTGCGAGGTATTGTGTTGCTGTCCAAAAACAGATTCTGTGCGCCTGTTGCACGAAACTCCTAAAATCGCCAGAATTTTATATTTTTCTGATAATTTTTGACAGAAAGCCTGATTCTTTTATCTATCTTTTGTTAGTTTTTAAATTTGTCTATTTGAGCTGCAGAAGTGCCTCGAAAAATTCAATCTTTACAGATTGTTCATATTTTGACAGATTCTACTTTTATTTTGCATTTGTCTCTTTACCATCGTCATATGTGATACTCTAGGGGTGGAGTGCCACATTGAGGATTAGTAAACTGTAGCTAATGTCTAATAAAGTTGGTTTGCAATTTGTCATGAGTTGAACACATGTGTATTTTAATTTATGAGCACTAACCCTCTAATCAAATTATGAGAAGTTTTGTGTGAAGGGAGTTTTTAAGTTCCAAGGAGAGGAATATGAAGAAATCGAGGATGGATCAAAGCTCAAGCTTGGGGATGCCCCCATGGCACCCCCTCTGAATATCAAGAACTATCAAGAGTCAAAGCTTGGGGATGCCCAAGGCATCCCCTCATCTTCATCGACTATCATAAGGTCGTCTTCGTTGAACTTCGTTTTTATCACTTTACATATTATGTGCTATGCCTGGAGCGTATTTTTACTTTTATTTTTATTTGTTTGTTTGCTGGTCATATCTTTGTTGGATGCTAGCTTTATTTGTGTGGGAGAGAGACACGCTCCGCTTTTTCGTTTGAATACTCCTTTGCTTCGCTTATATATTTTTGAGTATTCTTAGCTACTGTCTGTTTTCTAGTAAGCTATCGCTTTTAGCTTTATCTTGTTTAGAGCTACTAGTTGTTAAGTTAAACTCTCTTGTTCTTCACTTATATTTGTTGGAGAGTTGTTTTGGTTGCTTGGTTAATGTGTTACGTCAAAAAAATGCTATGCATGTGACAGTAGTATGAAATAGAAAAAACCTGCATAGTCTTGTAGATCACTATGAGGATAATTTGATACTCTTCAATTGTTTTGAGGCACTAAAATAACTAATGGTTAAAATGTGTTGGTTAATGGTGTTAGAGCTGATTAGTGGAGAGGTGTTATTAAAGCATGGAGAGGTGTCAAACGTATCTATAATTTTTGAGTGATCCATGCTAATTTTGTGATGTTGTCATATGTTTCTATTATCATATCACATCATTTTTATGCATTTTGTTGGACTAACCTATTGACAAGATGCCCAGTGCCAGTTCCCAGTTTTTGCTGTTTTTGTGTTTCAGAAATTTTCTTCTGGAAATATTCTCGGAATTGGACCAAAATTTACGGAGATTATTTTTACGACAAGACGAAGACGGAGACCGATGGGAACCTGGGAGGCCACCCAGGGGCCACAGTTGGGTGCCTGCCGCGCCCCTGGACCTGCGGGTGGGGCCCGTCCTTGCCCCCTGGGGACCGCCTCGGCCTCCTCCGACGCCTATAAAATCCTAAAAACCCTAAAAACGACGGCGCGACCATTATTTTCCAGAAAAGTCATCCCGAGGCGCCGTCACCTCAAACCCTAATTCGGGGGTGATTGATACATCTCAAATGTATATATAATTTTTGAGTGATCCATGCTAGTTTTGTGATGTTGTCACATGTTTTTACTATCATATTACATCATTTTTATGCATTTTGTCGGACTAACCTATTGACAAGATGCCCAGTGCCAGTTCCCTGTTTTTGTGCTGTTTCTGTTGCAGAAAGTTCCTTCTGAAAATATTCTCGGAATTGGACGAAAATTTACGGAGATTTTTTATTGAAGAAATGAGGAAGGGAGCCAGAAGGGCGACTCCAGGGGACCCACAAAGGCCAGGGGCGGCCCCCTGCCGCGGCCCTAGGGCAGCCCGCGGGTGGGACCCGCCCCTGCCCTGTGGGCACCCCCTCGGCCGCCTCCGATGCCTATAAAACCATCCCCGACGAAAAAACCCTGACCCCCGAAGGATTTTCCCAAATACGCAGCAGAGCTCCGCCGCCATCGCCGACAAGTTTCGGGGGTTCAGAAGGTCCTGTTCCGGCACCCTGCCGGGACGGGGATCGACCGCCGGGGCCATCTCCATCAACACCGCTCCTTCCCGCGATGAGGAGGGAGTAGTCCCTCACCGGGGCTGAGGCTTATACAAGTAGCTATGTGGTTATCTCTCTCTCTCTCCCATGATGTGATCTTCGTTGTGATCATGAGCTTTGTTAGTGTAGTTGAATACATGATGTTTCACTATGTGTAATGGATATGATGTTGCTCAAGTGGTGTTATTTAGTACAATTTCCGGAGCCACTGTTATGATCATGGTACCTCGGTGACAGGATGGGTGCTGTGCGTGACTCTATGGATAATAGATTGGAAGGATCTTCATCATGAGTTTGTTCTTTATTTGTTGGATTGAATAGATCATGAGGTTTCTTGATGCTTGTGTTATTGAAGAAAGAGACTATTCAAGAAATAGGTTGTGGTGTTTGTTAGTACTATCTTTGGATGCGGATAGTGACAACATGAAGTGTCCATAGATGTGGAGTACGAACTTTAAGGTGTGCTTTTCATAGCCCTACGCAATTCTCATCCTATTTGATCCACAAAAGAATGATCTCCGAGTAACGTCTACCACGCATGTATTTTTGTGGGAACTATCATGTGTTTAATTATGTTAATGATGTTGAGAGTAGTCACTAGTGAAAGTATGAAGCCTAGGCCTTGTTTCCAAGCATTGATACACCGTTTTTAGTCACTTTTGTCACTTGTTTGCTTGCTGCCATTTTTATTACAGAATTACAAAATCACCTTTTACCATCCATATCACTTGCATTTTACCATCTCTTCGCCGAACTAGTGCAACTATACAACTGACAATTGTATTAGGTCAGTTGGGGACACAAGAGACTTCTTGTATCTTAATTGCAGGGTTGCTTGAGAGGGATATCGTTGACCTCTACCTCCCGTGGATTCGATAAACCTTGGGTTACTCACTTAAGGGAAATTTGCCGCTGTCCTACAAACCTCTGCGCTTAGAGGCCCAACAAGTCTACAAGAATAGAAGTGTGTAATAGACATCAGTGATTCTGAAGCAAATCCCGGCACCCTGCCGGAGGGGAGATCGATCCCGGAGGGCTTTTCATCGCCATGCCTTCCTCCGGGATGATTTGTGAGTAGTCCCACCTTGGACCTTGGGTCCATGGCAGTAGCCAGATGGTAGTCTCTCTCTCTTGTGCTTCATGTCTTATGATCTTGTGAGCTGCTTAACATGATCAAGATCGATTATTGTAATGCTATGTGATGTGTTTGCTGGAATCCGATGGATTATAAAGTTATGATCAGATTGTGCATGATTCTTATATGTTGATTTATGTTCTTGCATGCTCTCCGATGTGCGTAGTTACTTTGGCCAAGTGATTGTGTGTATCTCCAAAAGAGAGTATTTATGCAAGATAGTGGGTTTATGCCCCCTTTTGTTCCTGGGCACGAGTGATAGAAACGTTGTTTTATGATAGCATTGCTATGCGCCCACAATTCTGTCAATTGCCATGCTGTAATTTGTTTACCCATCATGTATATCTTTTGGAGAGACACCTCAAGTGAACTGTGGACCCCGGTCCTATTTTCCTACATTGCTTACAACCGTTTTAATAGCTTTTCATCATCATTTACTTGCTGGTCATATTTCACTCTCTTCATATTTTACACTTGCACATTTAATTCTTTGTGATCGGCAAGCCGGAGAGATTGACAACCTCTCTGTTTTCGCTGGGGCAAAGTACTTGTTTGTGATTGTGTGCAGGTCCGCGTTGATCTACAAGCGCCAGAGTAGATTGACACCTCGCTAAGCCTTCTCCAAGTCCTACTGGATTCGATAACCTTGGTTTTGTAATCAAGGGAAAACTGCCGCTTTGCTACATCATACCTTCCTCTTGGGTTCTCCCAGCGAACATGTGATCCACGCCATCAAGCCTGTTTTCTGGCGCCGTTGCCGGGGACTTGGAAGCTTCAGCTAGGGGAGTTTAACACATCCTTTCACTTTACTTTGTTATTGTCTTGCCTAGTATATTTTTTGTTAGTCTTGTTTTGTCTTTTGTTTGCTCTAAAACTGAAAAACACAAAAAAATTAAAAATTCCAGCAACTTGTCTCTTTTTGTTTTGCTTAGTTTCTTGCTTTTATATTGTGGAAATGGGTTCAGCTGAGAACACTAAGTTGTGTGACTTCACTAGCACGAATAATGATGACTTTATATGCACACCTATTGCTCCACCGGCTTCCACAGCCAAATTTTATGAGATAAAGCCTGCTTTGTTGAATCTTGTCATGAAAGAGCAATTTTCTGGTGTTAGTGGTGATGATGCCGCCTCTCAATTAAATAACTTTATTGAGTTATGTGATATGAAAAAATATAAAGAAGTAGAGTGCGACATTATAAAACTGCAACCTTTTCCTTTTTCCTTAAGAGGACGTGCTAAAGATTGGTTATTGTATTTGCCTAGGAATAGTATTGATTTTTGGACTAAATGCAAAGATGCCTTTATTGGGAAATATTATCCACATGCAAAAATTATACAATTAAGGAGTAACATTATGAACTTTAGATAATTTGATAATGAACATGTTGCTCAAGCTTGGGAAAGAATGAAATCTCTAGTTAAAAAAACTGTCTCACTCATGGACTGACTACTTGGATGGTCATCCAAACTTTTTATGCAGGATTAATTTTTTCTTCAAGGAACCTATTGGACTCGGCCGCTGGAGGTGCCTTCATGTCCACCACATTAGGTGCTGCAACAAAACTCTTGGATGATATGATGGCAAATTATTCGCAATGGCACACCAAGAGAGCTCCTAGTGGTAAGAAGGTAAATTCTATTGAGGAAATCTCCTCTCTGAGTGATAAGGTTGATATGATTATGTCTATGATTGGTAACAAACAAGTTCCTATTGATCCAAATAATGTTCCTTTAGCTTCTTTGGTTGCTCAAGAGGAGCAAGTTGATGTTAATTTTGTTAAAAATAATTTCAACAACAATGCTTATAGGAATAACTTTGGTAATAATAATTATAAACCCTATCCTTCGAATAACGGAAATTTTTATGGTAACTTTTCTGGTAATACAAAGACATTTAATGATGATTTTTTTTTAGATTGAGAAGGCTACTAAAAGTTTTATGCAAACTCAATATGAACAAAATAATAGCTTTATGAAACAAATTGATGAGCATTCTTTCTTACTGAAAAATATAAGTCAACAACTTGAGGGATTGAATAAGGAGATTTCTAATTTGCAAGTTAGGCTTTCCAGTACTGAAACCTATATTTCAAACATGTCTGCAGCTCAATCCTCTTTAATAAACAAAATGGCAGCCAAGCCTGAATCTACCGAAATTGCTGAAATTAGTAAGGTTGCTAATGTTTGCACTATTTATACTAATGAGGATATTAAAATGTTGAATGCACAAGAGTCGTCTACAACACCTAAGTATGCTAATGGTAAAAGAATTGGAGTTGGGAAATTTTCTACCATACCTAAAAAGAACCCAAAACTTTCAGTCAACACAGAAACTGTTGTTGATAAAAATGCTGAAAATAGTTTTGATGATATGGATTATTTAGGTGATAATGCTCCTGTTATTTTTGATGACAATGATCTTGATTTTGATAATTGTAACCTTACTGAAGTTATAAATTTTTTATAAAAGCTTGCTAAAACACCTAATGCTAGTAAAATGAATTTGGATTTTACTAAGCATATTACTAATGCTCTCATTGAGGTGAGAGAAGATAAGCTTAAATGTGAATTCTCTATTCCTAGGAAATTAGAGGATGCTTGGGAACCCACCATTAAGATGAAAGTAAATGATTTTGAGTGTAATGCTTTGTGTGATCTTGGTTCTAGTATTTCTATTATGCCAAAAAGTTATATGATGCCCTTGATCTTGGACCACTAAAAGATTGTGATTTGAATGTGAATTTTCTTGATGCCACTTCGCATACACCTTTGGGTAAAATAGATGATGTTCTCATCATGGTTAATGGTAATTATGTTCCCGTTGATTTCATTATTATGGATCTTGATTTTAAGCTTCCTTGTCCTATTGTTTTGGGAAGACCGTTTCTTAGAACTGTTGGTGCTGTTATTGATATGAGAGTGGGCAATATTAAATTTCAATTCCCACTGAAAAAGGGATGGAAATTTTCCCTAGGAAGAGGACAAAGAAATCTTTTGATTCCATTAGTAAGTCAAAGAGTGGTTTTGAATTGGATACTATTGATAAAACTTGAATTTGGCCCTTTTGCCTAGCTAAAAGGCGTTAAAGAATTGCGCTTATGGGAGGCAACCCATTTTATTTTTACCTTCTGTTTCTTTTTGGTTTCTTTGAGTTTTGGGTGATGTTACTTCTGTAACAACTCCCTTTTATCTTTTTGTTTTAGTTTTTGGTGCCAAGAAAAGCATTTAAAGAGAGGAAGACTAATTGGTGAGTTTGCTGTCCAGAAACAGATTTCTGTTCTTTACTGTTCGAAAATCCAAAAAATCACAGAACGTCATCTGTGGCTGAATTTTTTCTATGCAAGAATCAGGGTTTTTTCTAACTTTATGTAGTTTTAAGTTTTCTTATTTGAGGTCCAGAAGTGCCCCGAAAAAATTCATCTTTACAGTTTGTTCTGTGTTTGATAGATTCTATCCTTAGTTTTGCATTGCTTCTTTCACGGGCAAAGTGAAGCTTTTTCAAAGCTAGAGTTTTACTTATACCTTTTTGAAAGTAGCTAATGTTGTAAAAAAATAAATTCATGATATGTGCTTTGGAACCGAAGGAAGATATTGTTTTTGTGGACTAACCCCTCTAATGAAGTTGCTATAAGTTTTACGTGAAGGAAGTTTTCAAGTATCCAAGTGCGAGGTGATGAAGAAAGATCAAGAAGGAATAAAAGCCTAAGATTGGGGAGGCTCCACATGGAACCTCCTCTGAAATATTCAAGAAGTTACAAGCGTCTAAGCTTGGGGATGCCCAAGGCATCCCCTTCTTCATCAACAATCATCGGTTTCTCTCATGGTACTATATTTTTATTCCTTTACACATTATATGCTGTTCTTGGAGCGTCAGTTTGTTTTTACTTTCAGTTTGTTTGTGTTTAGTTTTCTGGTCCTTGCAATAATTTGGATCCATGCATGCTTGTTTGAGAGAGAGACACGCTCCGCCTTTTCATTATACACTCCTGTTCTTCACTTATATGTGTTGAGTGTTTAGCCTTTATTATTTATGCTTTTAGCTCTTGTTATCAAGCATCTCTTGTTCAGAGCTTTTAGCTTTTGTAGTCAGGAAGTTTTGCTCTTGTTGCTTCACCCTTTTTGTTTTGTTTCAAATAAGTTGATTGGTGTTTGGTTAAGTGGAAATTATCATGTAGGAAGTGTTTTAAAAGTGCTGCTTAATCTTGTAGACCGTTGTCTTGAATCTTTGATACTTGTCAATTGTTTAGAGATATGAAGTAGATTAATGCTTAAACTTGTGGATCATCTAGTAAGAGTGGATTAGTAAAGAACTACCATAAGGCTTTAAAATTATGGTGCTTGTCCTGCTTGGTTGCTCTCGAAGTCTAGATATTCTTTTTGCAAAGAGTTGGTTTGGCTAACAAGGTAGACGGTGTGAAGTCCAGTGGTTATGCATGACGTATATCTGTAGTCATTCATTGAACCAAGTTGATGTTATGTGTTTACTTGATATCCTGCTAAGCCCAAAAATTCCGTACTGAGAGGGAATACTTCTCGTGCATCCAACTCCCTGAGCCAGATATCTTTGCCATTTGTGTCCACCATACCTACCTACATGTGGTATTTCCCTGCGACTCCAAGTAAAATTTTCATGTGTTATCTTTAAAATGTTCAAAATTCTCCTTTTTGTGCCTCTGTTTTTAAGCTCATGAGGAAGCAGTAGGAAGCTAGATATAACCTGTGACAACCAAGGTCATTTCCCCCCTTTCACCCGGTGTTGATGGTTCACGTCCTCACTTGAATTTACCCGAGAGCGGCTTAAGAAAAATATAAATATAACTCACCATTCTCCTCCGCACAATTAAAATCTGAGAAATTGGCTCAACATTGGTTAGTGGTGAAACCAAGGAGAAAGAGGAACGTACTCGTTCCTCTAAAACCAGCCGCTATCACAAGTTTAAAAGCCTTTCTTGAAATGGGGGACTAGCTAGTTTCTTTACTGTGAAGTCATTGACGAAAGCATGCATATCTCAAAACTGTTTTACTTCTATCAAAAAAAATAAAATAAAAAAGGCTCTAGTACATGATTAATCCCTGCTTCCCTCTGCGAAGGCCTTTATTTTACTTTTATGTTGAGTCAGTCTTCCTCTTCCTTCTTAACCCCCTCAAGCAATCACTTGGTATCAACTTTGGTTCATGTTTTACTTCATGTTATCTTCGTGTCTAACTGTGAAAACTTTGTGACTTTATCTTGAGATAAACAAGTTGCAAGTTGAAGCTCTTTGCTGAAAACTTAAATCTTCCTTTGTGTTGTCCAAACTCCTTTATTGAATTAATATTGCTTTGTGAGATATCAATCATTATCAAGTGTTATGCTTTTAAATCTCCAAAGTGCTCTTTTCTAGTTAATTCTTGCTTAGATGTTACACCTGGTTAATCATTGTTTATTTCATTCAATGAACCTTTGTTTTGGATCAATGCATTCAGTTCATATGCTTTACATGATTATATGATCAAGATTGTGATTGGTAGCATCTCACTTCAAATATTATTTTGTTATCACTTACCTACTCGAGGACGAGCAGGAGTTAAGCTTGGGGATGCTAATATGTCTCCGACGTATCTATAATTTTTGATGTTCCATGCTTGATTATATCAGTGCCACATGTTTTTATATCATTTTGGCATGATTTATGGAACTAACCTATTAACAAGATGCCCAGTGCTAGTTCGAAAAGTTGTTCTGGGAAGTTTCTCAGATTGCGCTGAAAATTTATGGGAATTATTTTCAATACGAAACAAAGACGGAGCCAGAAGGACGCCTGCAGGGGCCCCCACAGCCCCAGATGCCAGCCAGGCGCGGCCCCCCCTTGACCGTGCCTGGGTCCCACCTGGACAGGTGGTCCACCTCCTCGAGTCGCCCTTTCGCCTATAAACTGCCCCCGACGCAAAAAACCCTAGATGACCCGATCATATTTTTCATATGACGTCCGAGGCCACCGCCATCTCAAGCCCTAGTTCGGGAGGGTTCTGCAACTCTTCCCGGCACCTTGCCGGAGAGGGGAATCGACACCGGAGGCATCTACACCACCATGCCTGCCTCCGGAGTGATGCGTGAGTAGTCCACCACGGGACTACGGGTCCATAGCAGTAGCTAGATGGTTGTTTCTCCTCCTTGTACTCCATTGTTTAGATCTTGTGAGCTGCCTATCATGATCAAGATCATATTACTTATAACTGCTACATGATTGTGTTTGCATGGATCCGATGAATTGTGGAAGTCATTACTTTTGTTCATCTTTGTGTTATGTTTTATCTATGATCTTGCATGCTCTCCGATGCTAGTGGATGCTTTGGCCAAGTAATTATTAGTGTTGTATGAGGGAGTATTTCTGCTAGATAGTGGGTTCATGCCTCTCTTTGTCTGAGTTCGGTGACAGGAACGGTTAAGGCTAGAGATGTGTTGTTTCCACTAGGGAGAAAACAGCGGTGTGATTTCCTCATGTTATTTACATTTCTTACATTATGCACTTTGCTTACTGCAATGATTTGTTGCTTGCAACTTAATACTTTTGGGTGACATGCTGGATAGCGACCCCGGGTTGGACTATTAGTCATAGATGCAGTTGGATAACGGTCTATGTATTTTGACATAATGCCCATATTAGATGAAATGATGAATTATATTATTTTATGATAGCATTGCTATGCGCCCACAATTCTGTCAATTGCCATGCTGTAATTTGTTTACCCATCATGTATACCTTTTGGAGAGACACCTCTAGTGAACTGTGGACCCCGTTCATATTTTCCTACATTTCTTACAACCGTTTTAATAGCTTTTCATCATCATTTACTTGCTGGTCATATTTCACTCTCTTCATATTTTACGCTTGCATATTTAATTCTTTGTGTTCGGCAAGCCGGAGAGATTGACAACCTCACCGTTTTTGCTGGGGCAAAGTACTTGTTTATGATTGTGTGCAGGTCCGCGTTGATCTACAAGCGTCAGAGTAGATTGACACCTCGCTAAGCCTTCTCCAAGTCCTACTGGATTCAATAACCTTGGTTTTGTAATCAAGGGAAAACTGCCGCTTTGCTGCAGCATACCATCCTCTTGGGGTCTCACAGCGAACGTGTGATCCACGCCATCAGTTACCCATGCCTACCTTCTAATGAGAGTAACTCTTTAACTCTTACATTATTTGATTGCCCTCCATGCTTACCAAAGGAGGATGAATGTTATGTTCCTATGGATTCTATGAGAGCATCATTAAAATCATTGCGCCTAGCTAAAAGGCGTAAAAAAAGCGCTTATGTTGAATTTTTGGGTGATGTTACTTCTGTAACAACTCCCTTGTATCTTTTTGTTTTGGTTTTTGGTGCCAGGAATATCCTCTAAAGAGAGGAGGACTAATTGGTGAGTTTGCTGTCCAGAAACAGATTTCTGTTCTTCACTGTTCGAAAATCCAAAAAATCACAGAAGGGGGTTCAAGACAGTATTTGATCTTGCCCACATATGGGACCAGACACGACCAAAGATAGCTGAGCTTCACGACAACGGCCCCAAGAGTGTGACGACGTGAAGCGTCGTGTCGTGAGACCGAAACTATCAAGAACTTTCACCTCAAGATCTGGCGTGAGTGAAAGGTGATGTCTACTACACGCTTTTATTCTGGTAGACTCTGCTAGGCCTCCCACGCAGAGGTTTGTAGGACAACAACAAATTTTCTCTTAAGTGAGTGACCAAAGGTTTATCGAACACATGAAGGCGTAGGTTGAATGTATCCCTCTTGAGCTACCCTACAATTAAGATACAATAAGTCTCTTGTGTCTCCAACACACCTAATACAATTGTCAGTTGTATAGGTGCACTAATTCGGCAAAGATATGGTAAAATACGGTTTAGTAAATCTGTAATAAAAATAGCAACAAGGTAACAAGTGACAAAGGTGACTAAAAACGGTGTATCAATGCTTGAAAACAAGGCCTGAGCTTAATACTTTCACCATTGTCTACTCTCAATATAATTAACATAATTAAACACATGATACTTCTTCGAAAAGCATGTATGGTAGACATTATTCGGAGATCATTCCTTTTGTGGATCAAAAGAGGATGATAATTACGTAGGGCTACAAAAGCACACCCTTAAAGTTCGTATTCCACATCTATGGACACAACACATTGTAACTTTGAGCATCCAAAGATAGTACTAACAAACACCACAAAACAACTCTGGAATACTTTCTTTCAAATACATTCACGACACTGATAACCCACAAGTGTAGGGGATCGTTTGTAGCCTTTTCGATAAATAAGAGTGTCGAACCCAACGAGTAGCTAAAGGTAGGATTAATATTCTCTCAAGTTCTATCAACCATTGACACAACTCTACGCACACCAAACGTTTGCTCTATCTAGAAAATAAAAATATAGGAATAAAACGTGTCGGAGAACTGTCCCAGGAACTGGGTGTGTCTCACTAGGTAAGGAATCGAGTAAGGGGCTGAACACGGAATCAAACAACCCTCAACGTGCCTCGGCGACGGAGCTCGTCGAGAATCGCTGCGGGACGGCACTGCAGAGATGAACACACGATGTTACCCAGGTTCAGGGCCCTCTTGGAGAGGTAAAACCCCTACGTCCTGCCTTGGTTGTATTGCACTGCTTGGAGAGGTTTCAGTACAAAGAGAGCTTGGCGAGCTCGAGGTGGCTAACAATGGCTAACCCTAGATCTCAGATTGCCAACTGAAGAAGAACCAACTTCCGAACCAAAGACCAACCAGGAATCGAACCCTTTGCCCGAACGTGCTCCCCCTCCTTTTATAGGTGTCTTGGACCTCTTCCCCCAAATATCTTGGCGGGAAGGGTTACCACATGGCGACGAAGGAGGAGGACGGGTGCACGATAAAGGTAGAGTCCATGGACGCGGTCCACGGCAGGGAGCGGCGTCACCAAAGCTGGAAAAAGCCACCGTCCAGCCAGGACGGTGGGCTGGCGCTGCTGAGGTCGGGAGGCACCCCATGGTGACGTCGCCCTTGGAGCGTAGCGCCAGACGGTCTCCTTATCACCGGAACGGCAACTCTTGCAGCTCCTTTGCTTGGTGCAGCATTGTTGACTGCTTTATACATGAGAACGACAACTGCGGCGCTGTCGTCACCGCGCGTAAGCGCGCCCGTGACTCTGCGGAGGGCGCAGAGCCCATGTGCGTTCTGCCGTGGAGGCAGAGCTTGCTTCGTGAGGACGAAACCCTCGCGAGGCTGGAGGCCTCGCCGAGCCTTTTGGCTTGATCCTTGGAGATGCTCTCTCGAGGAGGGGTGCCTCGCGAGGAAAAACCCTCGCGAGGCTCGCCAGGCTTGGAGAGCCTGGTCCTTAGCAAAATCTTCTGAAGAATGTTGTGGGCCCTGGCAGACCGGCCCGTGGTACCCCGGTTTCCACTGTGCCGACAGTAGCCCCCAGGCCCATGATGGGCATGCCGAAGCCCAAGGATTCAGGCGCAGCGTCGGGGGCCCAACGATGCCTGCCTGGGCCGTGACACGTGGGGCGCAGCGGTTGCGCCCGAGGCCACGATCTCCTCGGCTTCAACGGGCGATGTGGTGGGGCCTGCCACGCCCTTGGTAACTGGCCAATAAAGCCTGCGCGCGATGATGGCGCCCATCACTTCTCCCATTACTCCGCCGCACACTTCCCCCAAACGCCTCCTTCTTCCCAGAGTGCACCACCTCCAAAAGTTCCTTCTCCTGCGACCATGGCGCCCAAGAGAGCAGACGCTCCCAAGAAAGGCAAGACTCCGATGCCGGCTGGCAAGCCTGCGGCGGCGTCGCGGAGCGCTGTACCCCAGGGGGCGCTGCCGAGGTCCCGCATCAACTCGGCGGGGGTCGACAAGGTGCGCCACCTGGTGGCCGCGAGCACCAACGAGCACCGCGCCACAAGCATGAAGCCGGCCGGCAGCAAGCTTCCCGCGGGGTACTACCCCATCTTCCTCCACACTCTTTCCGCCGGTCTCATTCCTCCTTTTTCCGACTTCCTCATGGGGATTCTGGAGTCATACCAGATCCAACTCCTCCATCTTCATCCCAATTCCATCCTCATCCTCTCCATCTTCGCCTACCTCTGCGAGGCCTATATCGGTATCCATCCTTCTGTGGACCTCTTCCGTAGCTTCTACGCACTCCGGTCCACCGCGCAGAACGAGCGGACCGCATGCGTCTCCTTCCGTATCGCCGACGCCAGGAGCAGGAACTACATCCTCATCGCGTGGAGCGGCGAGAATGCCATCACCAAGGTGACGAAGAAAGTGGAGGACTTCCGCCAGCGGTGGTTCTTCGTCGACACCAAGGTGTCGAATCATCTCCTGGATGTACCCGTGGCGCCCCCGAAGAAGTGGGCGCGCTGGGCGAGCGAGGGCTTCGAGGGCCCAAAGCTCGACGCGGTGTACGAGTGCCTGCGGGGGCTCCGTGACGCTGGGCTCACCGGCCAGATGGTGGCGAAGGACTTCACGAGGCGTCGCATCGCCCCCCTTCAGTGGCATTCAGAGCCGATGTGGACGTACGCAGGCCTGGAGGATAGGATGCGCCTGTGCACGGACAACTTCACTCCACAGGTGTTGGACAGGGTCATGGTGGCCCTGTTCATCACGGCGGTCATCCCTGCCCCAGCCGTCGACGAGGCCCGGCCGCTCTTCACCTTTGGGGAGGAGAACGTGCGCGAGCACTGCAGGGCCCTGCCCAGATTCGATGAGTGGGGCATCGTGCCTGAAGGACACCGCAGGCCCCGCGGCAACCCACGGGCGGCGGAGCCGGTGCAGATGGACGAGCCATCGGAGCCGGAAGAGGCGGAGGACTCCGGCGAGGGCGAGGCCTCAGAGAGCGCTGACCCCTCGGGAGACTTTGCCGGCTCCTCAAGGAGCGCACCGCCTGAAGAGGACCTCCAGGTGATTTCCTCCAGCAGCGGCGAGGATCCCTCTCGCGGAGATCCCTCCTGAGGCACTGCGGAGGAGCAGGAGGAGAGCAGCAGCAAGGGAGGGCACTGCGAGCCCCGCTCCAAGTCCGCCCACGACAGGAACGCCGCGTCCGCGAGAGGGAGCCAGAGCGAGCAGCCCCCAGCCGCCAAAGGCGAAGAAGAGGGTGTGGAGGATGGCCGACGAGTAAGCCCTGGTCCTTCTTCTTTCCTTTAGCATTTTGCTTTCGAAAACCCTCCTGAAGGATCTTCTGTTTGTCTTTCTTTTCAGCAACCTTGCGGCGCCGAAGAGGCGACGGCTCCGCAAGCTTGGAGAGAATGTCGGCGCCACCGTGGCGACGCCTGCGGCTGACGAGCCGCAGCGTGTGGCTACTCCTCCCGCGGATGAACACCGTGCGGAGGGGGAGGTTGAAGAGGCGGCGGCATCGCCAGCACGGGCCGCCACTCCTCCCATACTGCAGGAGGCAGCGGAGGACGAGGCGGCGACCGAGGCCGCTCGAACTTCGGAGAGGTCGGACGAGGCGGAGGCCCAAGAGGCCACCGTGGAGCCGCCTCCGGAGGGAGAGGCCTCCACAAGAGGGGCTGACGAGCCCGCGGCCGCGGCAGGCGCGGCCACCACGGAAGGGGCGGAAACTGCCCCTGAAGAGCAGGAGGAGGAGACGCCTCCGGAGCCCACGGACGCTGGAGCCGGGGGCGAGAGGACGCCCAGCCCCCAGAGGGCTCCTGACGCGGGCGGCGAAGGAGGCGCCCACACGAGCCCCCAGGTCGCATCAGGAGCGACTGCGAGCCCGAGGCAAGGTGCCTCGGGTGCCTCGCCAAGCGTCGAGGCCTCTGCACCCCGCGGCAATGCGGGGACCTTGGCGCTGCGGGAGCCGCGCCGCCACGCGGTTCGCCGCAGCTCCGTCTTCAGCCAGGCGTGGCGGACGCTCGACGAGCTGGAGACGCAGTATGCTGAAGAGGAACTCGCCAGGGCAGAGGAGCGGGCGAGGCTCGACGAAGCCTGGGCCCTCCTCCACGAGAGGGTGGAGAGCTGCCGCCGGCAGGATGCGGCGGCCCGGGCGGCGCGCGAAGAGGCGATGCGCTTCGCCAAGGAGACCCGCGACAGCGTGAAGCGGGAGGCGGCGGAGACCATGGAGCAGCTGGACGCCGCCCAGGAGGCGCTCGAGGCGGAGACCACCTCCAAACAACAGGAGGTCTGGGCCGCAGAGCAAAAGTTTATCACGGACTCCAAAGTTGTCGAGGACAGCTTGAAGGAGCTCCGCCAGAGGCTGGACGCTCGCGAGAAGCAGCTCACGCAGCGCGAGGCGGAGCTGACGCGACACGAGGGAGAGCTCTCCCCCCGCGAGGAGGAACTGCGCCAGCGCGAGGAGCAAGTCCAGCAGCTCGAGAAGGACCAGGCCACCCGCGAGGAGGAACTGCTGGCTCGCGAGAGTCGGGTGGCCCAGGATGAGGCCACCTATGCGGAGCGCCTCGCGAAGGCCAACGCCAGCCTCGAGGCGAAGGAGAAGAAACTGAAGGAGGAGGCCGACGACAGGGTCAAGCTCATCCGTCAAGATCTCTCCAAGAGTTTTGGCGAGAAGGCCAAGAAGCAGGAGGAGCGCTTCACGACGAAGCGCAATGAGCTCCAGAACCGCATCAAGGGGCTCGAGAAGGAGGAGAAGCAGATGGCCTCCCGCCTTAAGAGCGCCAGGGATGCTCAGGCTCGCGCGGAAGAGAAGGCCGCCGCCCTGGAGAAGGACCTGAGCGAGCTCCACCAGCAGGTGGGGCCGGTTGCAGACGCCGCGGAGGAGGCCCAGCGCAATGCGCAGATCGCGCGAACCATGTCGCGCCAGCGCCAGCGCATGCTTCAAGACTTGGTGTCCCGCGCGCGCGCTGTCGGGGATCGCCTAGGGACCGAGGTCCCTTCCCTCGCCGCCGAGGGGAACGACGACGAGGCCGGGTATGCGTTCTTCTTCGAGCAATTCCTCACGAAGCTTGAAGAGACCGCAAAGAACCTCGACGAGCGCATCGTGGAGGAGAGCCGTGATCTCCTTGTCCTCGCCACCTGCCGCATCTTCGCCAACCTCACGAGGCTTCAGCCTTCCCTCGACCTCAAGGCCGTGACGGCGCCCGTCGACCTTAGCTGCCGCGTCGCGGTGAGCGATAGGATGCGGAAGGCCGCCGAGGCGTATGCCAAGAAATTTGAGCAGGTCGAGGTAGAGGAGGACGAGGACGATGGCGAGGAGGACGCCTCAGAGGAGGAGGAAAACGCCGTGGCGGACGACGTGGGCACCTCAGGAGGCCCGACGGCCTGAGCTCTCTCCTGCAGCTGGATGTGCATGGGGCACATATTATCTTAGCATTTTGTTTGTAAAGCTTTGTAAAGACTTGTTTAAGTTTTATTTGAATGCGCTTGTGAATATCCATCGGGAGGCTTTTATCTTTCCCTTCATGTCTTTTTCGCTCTACGTCTTAGGACCCTCTCTTAGCGCTACACCACCGCCGCTTCGGTATGTGAGAGTCAGGGCTCCACAAGGCCGGGGGGTGCGCGAGGCCTCGAGAGGTAAGAGCTCCCGAGGCGCGATGCTCGGGGCTCCCCTTTAACGCGCAAGCAGCCCATGAGGCATAGGAGAGAGAAAAGAGGCTCGAGGGACAAAAACCAGCGAAAGGAATTATAACCAAGTGTTTGGACTTAGCTTCGCGAGGCGTTTTTGCCTTGGAGAGGGTGTTGGTTCCCTGACGAGGCGTTTTTGCCTTGGAGAGGGTGTTGGTTCCCTGATGAGGGGTTTTTCTTCCGAGATTGCCTGAGGCTTGTTTTGAACCTGCTTTCCTACGTTTTGACAGATAGGCATACCCACAAGCAATACATAGCTAGATAACTCATGGGTGCTCATAGGTTCCTTCATGTGTGTCTCGCGAGGAGAATAGGCACCAAGGTCCTTGGTGAGTTGACGTGCACGGGAGCCGGCCCATGAGTTCAGAGCTCCTTGGGAGTTGACGTACATGAAAGCTGACCCGTGAGTTCAGAGCTCGGATCCCTTGGGTTTGAGGCGCTGCTGGGATGCTCCCGAGGCACAGGCACCATGCTCAGCCCCCACTCGCGAGATGCACAGGAGGGATCATACGAGCAAGGATGAAAAGCAATAATATAACTGCTTACCGAAGCAACAACATATGCTGGCGCGAAGTGCAAAGGTTCGAAGTGACCTGAAACAAGGGTTCATTACACTGGCGTGGCCAGAAATAGAAAATCCGCCATGTCTGGGCATGGGGTTCCACATGGAGTGGCTGAGACTCTCGCGGCCCGAGGCGACGCATGTAGAGAGAGCTCAGAGAGGGGGCCCCTGTGCGGGGGTGGCTTCGTAGAGCCTGCGGTCCACCATGGCTGGGCATGGGGATCCACCTCGCCAAGGCATGGTGCTTGAAGAAGTCACCTTGCCGAGGCGTGGTGGCCTGGGAGTCTTCTCGAACGGCCCGCGGCAACGTATAGTAGAGAGGGGAGCCCGAAGTTTTTCCTCGTGGAGGATGATGGTGCAAAGCTCTCCCTTGATGCAAAAAGTTGCTCGTCGAGGACGATCAGGGGTAGAACTTGCGCAGGTGCTGGATGTTCTAGGGGTTAGCGACAGGAATGCCGTCCTCCGTCTCGAGCCGCGCGGAGCCAGGCCTGGCGATGTGCACGACCCTGTAGGGTCCTTCCCACATTGGCGAGAGCTTGTGGAGGCCTGCCCTGGAGAGGATTCTCCTCAGGACAAGGTGAAGTCGATGCAGAGGCGGCTTCCTCCGGTGTGCTTGGGGACGACCACACCATTGGCGAGCCAAGTGGGATGGACAACTTCCTTGATGATGCTAGCTTTCTTCAACTTTTCTACTTCTTGGACGATGAAATCTTGCTTCTCTGGTGCCTGGCACCGCGCCTTTTGCTTCACGGGGCGTGCATTTGGACACACGGCTAAGTGGTGCTCGATCACCTCCCTCGGTACTCCGGACATATCTGACGGTGTCCATGCGAACATGTCAGAGTTTGCCCTGAGGAAGGCGACAAGCGCGCTTTCCTATTTGGGAGGCAAGTTGGCGCCGATGGTGACGCTAGCCCCCGAGCCGTTTGCCTCAAGATGCACCTGCTTCATCGTGGACTTCTCCTAAGAGAACATCTGCTTCTTCTTCACGGGGGGCCTCGGGAGGGGTTCCACATCCTCGTCAGCGGGTGACGCCACCGCGGCAGCCTTGTAGGCCGCTTGCGCAGCGTACAGGGCGTCTGAGACCATGCCGTGGATGACGATGGTGCCGCCCGAGCCAGGAAGCTTGACGAGGTTGTAGGCGTGGTGGGTCACCGCCATGAACTTGGCGAGGGCGGGGTAGCCGAGGATGGCGTTGTAGGGCAGGCCGATGTGCGCGACGTCGAAGTCGATCAGCTCGGTGCGGTAGTTGGCTTGCGTGCCGAAAGTGACTGCGAGCCTCACTTGCCCCAAAGGGGTGGTGAGACCCTCTGTCACCCCCGAGAAGGGCCTGGTGGGCATGAGCCTCTTGTAAGGCAACTGCAGCTTCTCGAAAGTCTCGACAGAGATGACGTTGAGGCCTGAACCCCCATCGATGAGCGTCTTAGAGACTGCGATGTTGTTGATGGTGGGGGTGCAGACCAACGGGATGGTGCCAACAGTCGAAGTAGACTTGGGTGGTCGCTGGAGTCGAAAGTGATGGGGTACTGGGACCACTTGAGGGGCCTGGAGGCCTCAACCCCGGGAAGCGCTGCCGCGATCTCGCGAGCGATTTGCTTGAAGTGGCGGTTGGAGCTGGGGGCCTGAGCCCCGCCGAGGATGCAAGCGGCCCCGCGAGGCACCTGGTAGCCCTCAGGAGTCTCGGCAGGTAGGTTGTCGTTTGTGGGCTGGACGGCATTGGCTTGAGGGTTCTGCTGGTAGTTGTCGTCGTAGTTATTGTTGTTCCAGCGTCGCCCCCCGCGGCCGCTGCGGCCGCCGCCGTGGCCGCCGCGACCTCGCTGCCGCTCGTTAGCCTCGCGAGCCTCGCGAAGCCTCTTGAGGTCGTAGCAGTCCTCGGTGGCATGGGAATGCCTGTTGTGGTAGATGCAGAAAGGGCGGTCATCTTTCTTCTCGGGGTCCGCGGCTGGAGCGGCAGCGCGAGGCAGCTTGGCGTCAGGCTCAGCCGCGAGGACCGCAGTGGTCTTGCGCTTCTCGGTGGATTTCTTCTTCTTGGATCCCTCGGCGGGGACCCCTGGCTCGTTCTTGACGAACAAGCGGCCCTCCTCAGCCTTGGCGCACTTGTCCGCCAAGTCGAAGAGCTTGACGACGGTGGTGATGTTGTCGTGGATGCCGAGCTTCTCGAGCATCCGCACGTCCGTGACTCCAGCCTGGAAAGCCGAAATGACCTGCGCGTCGGTGGCGTTGGGAATCTTGTTGCGCACCTGGCTGAAGCGTTGGATGTACTTGCGGAGGGTCTCGCCAGGCTTCTGGCGTACGCCACGGAGGTCATTGTACGTGAGGCCGCGCTCGTACGTGCCCTTGAAATTCGCGACGAAGCACCGGCAGAGGTCCTCCCAGGTGTTGATGGACTCGGCGGGGAGGTTCGTGAGCCACGAGGACGCGGAGTCCTTGAGGGCCATGGGGAACCAGTTTGCCATGACTTTGTCGTCGCCCCTTGCGGCCTGGATGGCCAAAGTGTAGAGCTGCAGGAACTCCAGGGGGTTGTTCTTGCCGTCGTAGCGCGGAGGAAGATCCGGCCTGAACTTGACCGGCCAGACGACGCGACGGAGGCTGCGAGTGAACGCGGCCATCGTGCCGTAGGTGACCACACCGTTGGCGAGGGTGGCGCGGAGGTGGCGCCCCGCGGTGGCGACGTCCTGGACGGCGCGGTTGTGGCGGTCCTGCTGGCGCTCGATGCTCACGCGTGCGTCCTCCGGGGCTCGCTGCACGATTTGGCAGTCATGCGATGACGACGCATGCGATGCAGCGCGGTTGTCGCGAGGAGGAGCCCCGGCTGGAGAAGGTTGCGGTGGGACTAGTGGAGCCGGAGCGGGCGCGGGATGACGAGGAGGTGCATGCAGCGTGCCATGCGCAATGTCCCCTGCGCGCGCAGAGGGAACCAGCGAACGAGACGGTGCAGGAGCGGCGACGCGAGCGGCACCGACGAGCTCGGAGAGGCGGTTGAGCCAGGCTTCTTGAGCCTCCGGCGTGGGACGGTACTGCAGCAACTCCTGCGCCATGAGAAGCGCAGTTGCCGGGCTGGGCGCAGGGCGGCCCAGCGAGGAGGCAGCACGGTCCCGCGACGGGTGCAGGGAGGAAGCCTCCTCTTCGCCGAGGTCGTCCTCGGCGTGGTCGTCGTCGTTGTCCTCTGGATGCTCGACGCGGGGCTCGGGGTCGACGTGGCGCTCCGGAGCAGCGCTTCCGCGCGGGCGGCCGCGCGGGTTGCCAGCGGGAGCGGTGGCGGCGCTGGCCGTCCGGCGAGCGAGACGTTCGGCGCGAGAGCCGGCCATGGCGGTGTCGAGGTTGAAGATGCGCCTCAGCCCCCTACCTAGCGCGCCAGATGTCGGAGAACTGTCCCAGGAACTGGGTGTGTCTCACTAGGTAAGGAATCGAGTAAGGGGCTGAACACAGAATCAAACAACCCTCAACGTGCCTCGGCGACGGAGCTCGTCGAGAATCGCTGCGGGACGGCACTGCAGAGATGAACACACGATGTTACCCAGGTTCAGGGCCCTCTTGGAGAGGTAAAACCTCTACGTCCTGCCTTGGTTGTATTGCACTGCTTGGAGAGGTTTCAGTACAAAGAGAGCTTGGCGAGCTCGAGGTGGCTAACAATGGCTAACCCTAGATCTCAGATTGCCAACTGAAGAAGAACCAACTTCTGAACCAAAGACCAACCAGGAATCGAACCCTTTGCCCGAACGTGCTCCCCCTCCTTTTATAGGTGTCTTGGACCTCTTCCCCCAAATATCTTGGCGGGAAGGGTTACCACATGGCGACGAAGGAGGAGGACGGGTGCACGATAAAGGTAGAGTCCATGGACGCGGTCCACGGCAGGGAGCGGCGTCACCAAAGCTGGAAAAAGCCACCGTCCAACCAGGACGGTGGGCTGGCGCTGCTGAGGTCGGGAGGCACCCCACGGTGATGTCGCCCTTGGAGCGTAGCGCTAGACGGTCTCCTTATCACCGGAACGGCAACCCTTACAGCTCCTTTGCTTGGTGCAGCATTGTTGACTGCTTTATACACGAGAACGGCAACTGTGGCGCTGTCATCACCGCGCGTAAGCGCGCCCGTGACTCTACGGAGGGCGCAGAGCCCATGTGTGTTCTACCGCGGAGGCAGAGCTTGCTTCGTGAGGAAGAAACCCTCGCGAGGCTGGAGGCCTCGCCGAGCCTTTTGGCTTGATCCTTGGAGATGCTCTCTTGAGGAGAGGTGCCTCGCGAGGAAAAACCCTCGCGAGGCTCGCCAGGCTTGGAGAGCCTGGTCCTTAGCGAAATCTTCTGAAGAATGCTGTGGGCCCTGGCATGCCGGCCCGTGGTACCCCGGTTTCCACTGTGCCAACAAAACGGGTATGAAAGGATGGTTTTGCAATATAATAAAGAACAAGAAGATAAAAGTTAGTTGCTGCAGCAATAAAGTATACTAAAAGACCATAAATAACAGAACTATGAGTGTGGAAAAGTGGTGGAAGGCGTGGCGGAATTGTTCATAATTAATTAGTGAAGTTATTCGGTTCATCGTCTTCGATGCAGTTTTCTATGTGAGAGAGGCAAAGTATACACGTTCTCAACTACTTGTGATTACATGTACTATATGATTGGAACATTAGCAAGCATCCGCAACTACTAACATTCATTAAGGTAAAAACCCAAGCATACACGTTCTCAACTACTTGTGATTACATGTACTATATGATTGGAACATTAGCAAGCATCCGCAACTACTAACATTCATTAAGGTAAAAACCCAACCATAGCATTAAGTTCATAAGGTCCTCTTTATCCCATACAATGTCAAAAACCGGGATGGGGCTTAGGTTTCTGTCACTCCGACAGCCCTACCCCCGGCCTCCTTCACATACTAGAAACCCTATGATGTTATCCACACACGCAAGTATATAATGAGCACCATAGGACTGTACCATATCAACATACAACTCGAATCAACCAAATACATTCAATAATTCAACCATAAGACAACAAGGAACTACATAAACATGACATAGATCATAGGATAATATTTTATAGCATCAAACACCATGTTTACATAGGGGATTACAGAGGTTTATGAGAGAGTGGACCGCTGTAGCTATGAGGAATTGGCGATGGAGATGGCGGTGAAGGCGGTGGCCATGGAGGAAATGGCAAGGTGGAGGCGGCACGAGCGGCCGGCGGCGGCGGCGCGTGCCGGCGGCCGACCGGCCAAGGGGGAGCGCCGCCCCCTAACCACCTTCCTCCATGACGTCTTGGTGTTGTAGAAGAGCCCTCCCCTTGTAGATGAGGGCCAAGGGGGAGGCAAATTCGTGGCTTTTGGTGGCTGCCCCCAAATCTAGGGTTTCCTCTATTTATGTAGGTGGAGGCAATGCTTTCCGGCCCTCCAATGGATGGCCCCTTGATCCAATGGCTCTTGGGAACCTCTAGAACCTTCCTAGGGACCCCTCATATCCTTAATGAGGTCCCAAAGTCGTGGCTTGGTCGAATACTCCAAGTTTGGTAAGAGTTGGAGTCAATCACGTCACCAACTTTCGGAATCCCGTAATCAGATATTTGGCCTTCAGTAAAATGGGGATTCCCGGAGCTACGGACCTCCGATTGGGCTGTTCTTGGGCTTAAATGAAAGCTATGGAAATTTACCACAACGTTGCAGGCAAATTGATTTTCAGTTGCGTCGTCTTATGGTCTCAAAGTGTAAATCTCTGAAATCTGTGAGGAGGACAGATTTCAGGAAAGTCAGAGTCCACCTCCAACAAGGCTCCTTTTGCGTTTTTGCCAATTTCCAAGTGATTCCTACACATCAAAGTGTAAAACAAGAACATTGTGCACTTTTGCAACTATTAATAGGTTAGTAAAATTAAATCATAAACTTAGTATGAAAACAAGTGTCAAAGGTATAAAAGTGGCATGAAACAATCAAAAATTATAGATACGTTTGACACGTATCAGACACCCGCACTGTCACCGTGGCACCATAGAGATTATACTAAACACAAGGATCAAGAAACCTCATAATTCCATTATTCAATCCAACAAGAAGAACAAACTCATGATAAATATCCCTCCAATCTATTATTCATAGAGTCCTTGTCACAACTCTGGAAATTATACTAGATATCATCAAGTGAGCAACATCATATCCATCACATAAAGAAGGGGAAATATGATATGATTCAACTAGATTAACAATGCTTATGATCACAATTCAATGAAGATAACACCATGGGAGAGAGAGCTAACCACATAGCTACAAGTACAAACCTCAACCCCGATGAGGGACTTCATCATCATTGGTGGCAGCAACGTCAATGAAGATGGCTCCGAAGGCCCATCCCCGTCCCGGCAGAGTGTCGGAACAGGAACTTTTGTCCCCTGAACTAGGGTTTTCGATGCCGACACATCTCTGTTGTGTTTCTGAAAAATTCCTCTGGGGGATAGGGTTTTTACATCGTGACAAATATATAGTTCGAAGGACGGTGCGAGGAGGTGCTTGAGGGGAGCAGGCAGGCTGTGGGCGCGACCTACCCCTTGGCCGCGCCTGGGGCTGTGGGCCTCCACCTGAGGTGCCCTTCTGGCTCCGAGAATTTCCTGATGAATTAGAATTTCTGTAATTCTTTCAGATTTTTTAGAGCACTTGCATTTTTAGGCCTGTTCTGCAATGCATAGACAAAATATACAAAAACTGGCACTGGACACTGTGTTAATAGGTTAGTCCAATAAATTCTATAGACCCATAGTAAAAATATGTAGCAATAATATAAAAAAACATGAAACAATAAAAAATTATAAATACGTTTTACACGTATCAAAAGGACATGTATGTCGCCTAGAGGGGTGGTTAATAGGAGGTTGAAAACAATGATGGTTTTGGCTACAATAAAAGAGTAGCATTTACTTTATCAAGTACAAAATCTAAATACGCTAGGCTTAACTATGTGCACCAACAACTTATACTAAATAATATGTAAACAACTACTCCCTCCGTTCCACAATATAAGATGTTGTAGGTGTTACATATGTTGTCTAGATTCAGACTAAAATGGATGAACTTATATACTAAAACATGTCTAATTATATATATATATACACGTGTGAATGTAGCAAAAGGCTAAAACATCTTAGATTGTGGAACGGAGGGAGTATGTGATAACAATATATAATAATATTAACTTGAAGCTCTATGACCATCACAATGACAAATGCATAAGAAAAAAACTCGGGTATATGGATAACCCAACCAACACGATGTTGCATTATGCAATTCATTTTCTAATGGAATCTAATCTCCGCTAGGGAGGTGTGGAGTCACAATGATCCCCAATATCCAATAAGACTCACTTATTTATTCTCCTCGTGCCTCCATCAAGTCGGAGTGTCACGCTCAACTAAGCGGTACCCTTGAAGACGACAACCAAAAGTTTTACAAATAAGGTTGGGCCTATCTCCGCAACTTAGTTGGAGCTTCCTATTAGAGTTATGTTTGTATTGGACTTGTAATAGACTAGGACTCCTAGGCATAGTCGGTTGGCATAAACCCTAAACCGGCCGACCCCTCTACTATATAATCCTTGTAACCCCTATTGAATCAATACAAGATATACTTCTCCTAAACTGTCATGGTATCAGACGCCTAGGTACTTTCCGCACGCCTAGCATATGGCTCCTCCGCCAAAACCACCGCCGCCGCCGACCCGGCCCCTCTTCACCATGGCCGAGTTCCGCACCGCCGGAAATCCCACCCCTCCCTCCACAAGCTCCAACCCTACTATACCCCAAATAGCTCCAATCTCCTTTGCCGACACAATTTCAGATGTTACCTCGCTCATCCCAATTACATTAGATCTAGCTGCCCACAACTACTACCATTGGTGCCATCTTTTTCATATTCACCTTGGCCGCTGCAATCTGCGCGCCCATATCGCCATCGACTCCGTTCCGCGACACGATGATCCTCGCTGGGTCAAAGACGATCTCGCCATCATCCAATGGATCTACACACGGGTGTCTACCGAGATTTTCAACATCGTCTTCCGGGAGGCCTCCACCGCAGCTGCTCTATGGGCTGCTCTTCGTCGCCTTTTTTAGGACAATGCCGACGCTCGCATCAACACCCTCAATACCGAGATTCGCAACACCGTCCAGGGAGCTTCTTCCCTCAGTGTCTATTGTCAGCGACTTCAGATGATGGCGGATGAGCTTCGTGAGTTGGGTGACCCCGTCGGTGATCGTCAGCTCGTCAACATCCTCCTCCAAGGACTAGGAGATGAGTTCCGGATGCAAGCAGCTTTCAAACCTCTCATGCGGCCATATCCCTCCTTTGCCGAGGTGCGCTCCCTCCTTCAGTCAGCTGCCGACGCGATTGCACGCAAGGAATCACGGCCCCAAGTCTTCATTGCGTCCCCACGGCCGTCACCACCTCCTGCCGCGCTAGCCCAACCTTCCCCAGGCGCACCGGCAGCACCACAACCGCCCCCAGGCTGGCGTCCAAGTCCAAACTATCGCGGGAAGAACCCCACGTACAGGCCCCCGCAGCCTCGACCAGCAGCGGCGCCTCCCGCAGCGCGCCCAGCGGCGCCTCCAGCAGCGCCTTCATCTGCTCCGACATGGCGTCCTCAGCACGACCCCTGGACTGGTCTTGTTCAGGCGTGGTCCATGCCCTGGTCGGCTCCATCTCCATACGGTGCTCCGCCTGCCTACACAGGGACGTGGAGTCCTGGCCTCCGTCCGGCGATCGGCTCTCCCGGACTTCTTGCATCACGACCGCCTCCACAAGTCTACACCGCGCAGGCGCCACCATCTGCATACATGGCGCCGCCCCCACAACATATGATACCGCAGCTTCCACAACATATGACGCCGCAGCCCTACATGTACCACGCTACGCCACCTCTTCAGTACCAGCCTGCACCACCTGCTCCGTCGACTCCTTCGCCAAGCTGGGACCAAGCCGCCTTCATCGCTGCCATGAACAATTTTACACTCAATAATCACGAAGGTACGGACTGGATTTTCGATTCTGGTGCTTCCTCGCATATGTCTTCTAATCTCAATTTACTGTCAGCTTGTTCACCCTCTCCTTTTTCCTCCATCACAATTGGCGACGGATCATCTATTCCAATATCTTGCACTGCTCAATCTTACATCGTAGATCCACAATCTAATTTTATTCTTCGAAATATTCTAGTTGCTCCATCATTAATTAAAAATCTAATATCTGTTCGTCAATTCACAATCGATAATAATGTTTCTTTAGAATTTGATCCCTTTGGTTTATCTGTGAAGGATCTGAAAACGGCGGCGGTCCTCGCTCGTTACAATAGCTCGGGTGATCTATATCCACTTCATGGCGCTTCAACCTCTTCACCACAAGCCATGCTCGCCTCCATCAACCTTTGGCACCGTCGTCTCGGCCACCCCAATAAACACACCATGTCTTCTTTGCTTCAAGAGTTTAGCATCCCTATAGATAGTTCTACGCATGATTCTTCCGTTTGTAATGCTTGTCAATGTGGAAAACACACTAGATTACCTTTTGGGACCTCCTCTACCTATAGCTCTTTTCCTTTTGAATTGCTGCATTGTGATCTATGGACCTCTCCAATTCCAAGTGTATCCGGTTTTAAATACTATCTTGTTCTTTTAGATGATTACTCTCATTATGTTTGGACCTTTCCAATTCATGCTAAATCTGATGTTCATCAACTTTTTCTTAATTTTCGTCAATACGTATTAACATACTTTGGTCTTCCCATTAGATTTCTCCAATGTGACAATGGTAAAGAATTTGATAACACCCAAAATCGTAATTTCTTTCTCTCTCATGGAATTCTTTTTCGTTTTTCTTGCCCCTACACTTCTCCTCAAAACGGCAAAGCTGAACGTTCTCTTCGCACAATCAACGATATTCTCAGAACCCTGCTTATTCAAGCCTCTCTTCCGTCTCGCTTTTGGGCTGAAGCTCTTCACACCGCCACTTATCTTCTCAATATCCGACCTACAAAAACATGTCCCCTTTATACTCCTTATCAATCTTTATTTCTTCATCCTCCTAACTACTCCGATCTACGTGTTTTTGGCTGTCTATGTTTTCCTAACACATCATCAACTGCACCCAATAAACTTGCTCCCCGCTCTTTGCCATGCATTTACTTAGGACCCTCCGATGATCACAAAGGCTCTCGATGTTTTGATCCCTCCTCCGGTCGTGTTCTTATCTCCCGTCACGTTACTTTTGATGAACACACATTTCCCTACTCCACCGATCAATCTAACACACCAACTAACTCTCCTAACCCAAATCCCCATCTTATTCCTGCCGCGGCAGCAACACTGTCCAAAATCTCTGCCGCGGCATCCCCCGTCACTGCTTTCTCTCCTGCGGCAGCATCCGCGCCACCATCTTCTGCCGCACCACCATCTCCTGCCACGGCAGCCAATTCTCCCCAATCCTCTGCCGCGACACCAAATTCTACCGCACCACCATCTCCTGCCGCGGCAGCCAATTCTCCCCAATCCTCTGCCGCGACACCAAATTCGACTGATTCTTCTGCCGTGGCTGATCATAGCATCTCTCCTCCAATTCCACCTCATGCAGTTTTTGTTCCTAAACCTCAAAACGACCATATCATGCGTACTCGTGGGAAACGTGGTTTTCATCTACCCGTTCGTAAACTTAATTTAACAGCCACTCCAACTCTCTGTCCTATTCCTATATCCTACAAACGTGCTCTCTTAGATCCACTTTGGCACGCTGCTATGCGTGATGAATTCGATGCCCTCATACAAAATCAAACTTGGACTCTTGTTCCTAAACCATCTAATGCCAATGTAGTCTCGGGTAAATGGGGTTTTCGCCACAAATATAATTCTGATGGATCTTTAGCTCGCTACAAGGCTCGTTGGGTGTGCCGCGACTTTTCTCAACAACAAGGAATTGACTTCGACGAAACCTTTTCTCCCGTTGTTAAACCCAGTACTATTCGTATCATTCTCACTCTTGCTGTCTCCTCTTCCTGGCCTATCCACCAACTTGACGTTAAAAATGCTTTTCTTCATGGCACTCTTAATGAAACAGTCTATTGTCAACAACCATCTGGCTTCGAAGATCCCTCTCATCCAAATCTCGTTTGTCTTCTCAAGAAATCTCTCTACGGTCTTAAACAAGCTCCACGTGCATGGTTTCAACGTTTTGCCACCTTTATTCAAACAATTGGTTTTATTCCATCCAAAGCTGATACATCCCTTTTCACTCCTCCTCTCACACAGCATATCTTCTTCTCTATGTTGATGATATTGTTCTTACTGCCTCTTCTGATTCTTTTCTCACACACATTATCACTCTCCTCCAAAAAGAATTTTCTATGACTGACTTAGGGCCACTTCATCATTTTCTTGGTGTCACCGCTTCTAGAACTTCTACAACTCTTTTTCTTTCTCAACGGCAATATATCATCGATCTCTTAAACCGAGCTGGTATGACTGATTGTCAACCTTGTCGTACACCGGCTGATGTTGGCATCAAATTGTCGGCTGACGGTGATCCTGTTCCTGATCCAACTCTCTATCGTAGTCTCACTGGTGCTTTGCAATATGCTACTCTTACACGTCCCGACATATCCTATTCTGTTCAGCAAGCATGCTTATATATGCACGATCCACGTCTACCTCATCTTGCTCATGTCAAAAAGATTCTTCGCTATCTCAAAGGTACTCTTGATCATGGCCTCCTTCTCAACTCATCCTCTCCAACAAGCTTGACAGTTTATTCTGATGCAGACTGGGCAGGTTGCCCAGATACTCGACTGTCCACATCTGGGTTTTGTGTTTATTTGGGTGATAATCTTGTTTCTTGGTCATCGAAAAGGCAGGTTACGGTTTCCAGGTCTTCGGCTGAAGCAGAATACAGAGCGGTGGCACATGCCGTTGCTCAAGCAGTTTGGATACGCCAACTACTTGTGGAACTGCAGCGTCCTGTTCAGCATGCCACCATTGTCTACTGCGACAACATCTCCGCTGTTTATATGGCATCTAATCCTGTGCAGCACCGTCGTACCAAGCACATTGAGATTGATATTCATTTTGTTCGCGAGAAAGTGGCTCTTGGAGAAGTTCGTGTTCTACATGTTCCAACGAGCGCTCAGTTCGCGGATATTTTTACAAAGGGCCTTCATCCAACATCCTTCACCGACATTCGCTCCAGTCTCAACATCGTGGCGCCCGACGTTGACACTGCGCGGGGGGGGGGGGGGGGGGGGGGGGGGGGGGTATTAGAGTTATGTTTGTATTGGACTTGTAATAGACTAGGACTCCTAGACATAGTCGGTTGGCATAAACCCTAAACCGGCCGACCCCTCTACTATATAATCCTTGTAACCCCTATTGAATCAATACAAGATATACTTCTCCTAAACTGTCACTTCCCACCAATATCATGGAGCTCCTCACCACCAAGGCCAAGCTTCAAAACAACACCAACCGTCTAGGGCATCCAAACATCCAAGAGTAACAAACTTATCATACTTTCACTTCCACGAATCACCGTGGATAACTCAGACTGATGCAACAATTGGAAGAGCAAGAACACACGAGGTGATCAAGTCATTCACTCCCAAGTCTAACCAAATTAACTACTATTATGGAAAAATATATTTTTAAGGAGATCAACAAATAACTCCAAGATCTGGATCCAAAAACTTCCCCTCAAAAGGAGAGTTTAATTGGTGGAATAGTAGATCTAGATCTCCCTCTATCTTTTCAATCAAATAGATATAAAAATCATAGGAGGAATAGAGAGAAAATAAACTCTAAAAAATTAACGATGGTGAGGGAAACTTGCTCAAGGGTTGCAGAACCATTGGGAAAGGAGTCCCCTCAAATATATTATTTCCCCTTTATTTTTTTCCACTGAAGATTGTTTTTCTTCATATGCCTATATAAGGTTCTACATAAGGTAAACATACGTATGTGTCACGCAACAATGTGGCATTTGATGAATGGAGAAATTTGATGTTGTTTGTAACATTCCTTACTCCATAATATGTACATCCCTAGTTATCCTAGAAACTCAAGAATATTGCTCTTGCTAATAGGTTGCTGAAGGGCCTTATACCTATGGAACAACGGACACTTGCTCGAAACCACCAAGTTATCTTGCCAATCATATATCCAGCTCTTGGAAGATATGTTCATTTGAACCGGAACCAATCCGTTCTGAATGTTACAATGAATGTGAAGAAAATTTTCTTTGACATGGGTTAAAAAATGTTGTTGGCTTGTCAAAACAATCAATGGGAAGAAGAGAAGCAAGTCCGTCCGAGGAGCGGAGAAGGCTTACATCGGAGTACATCGTGAGGAATGCCGCGTTCCATCCAGTGCCCCGAGGCCAGTGGCGAACCCAGAAAAAAATTAGAGGGTGGGCACACTGCAACCAAAATGTCGCACTGCGGATTTTTTTACCAAATAAAATTATATAAATAGTCAATCCATTTACAAATACTATGAGTAGTAAATAAATTTTATAAAATTCTAGGTGGGCCACGGCCCACCCGGCCCACCCTCTAGGTCCGCCCCTGCCCGAGACATCATCTTTGTTGTTCCTAAATCAGCTTCTATGGTAGCTCCCACAACCTCTCGATTAATATATCAACAATGTATAAATTATATCCACAATAGCTATTCCACAATATATACAAATCACAAAGTAGTTGCTATGATCAGCGGGAGCTGCGTGTTAGCTGTGGGGTCGGCTAACCCCACAGCTTTTGACCAAAATAGTTTAGAAACACTGTACATTTACTGTACAATGGGAAGAAAAATTATAAAAAATTAGCAGTGACCCCACAGACTATTGAGGCTGGCTATGCCGCTCGCTATGATAATCTTTTCTCTAACCTTCCTTTCCTCTCGGTAGTTGCATGTTATGTCTCGAATTTGATGATAAGTGTGGGTGAAGGTTTCAACGTCATCGATGTTGCAACGTGCTGAAATTGGCTAGTTTTCACTGAAAAGAACTTACTTTAGAAGTCCTCACAATGTAGATTTTTTCCCGTTACAATGCACAAGCATATTACCTAGTCAAAAGAAGAAAAAGAAAAAAGGTATGGCGAGAAAGGAAGAAGACACGGATCACGTGGGGAAAAGAGGAAGGTTCGCATTACGTAGACCGAAATGATAAATTTGACCGCGCGAACGAGTGTGAGCCCTTGGATCTGCATCGGACGAAACCACTGCCGCACAGCTTGAGAAAAGAAGAAGGGAGCAACCGCATAGCGTAGTCAGCCTATTCGCATTTGCATGCGCATTGACCTTTTTCTCCCGAAACCTCGACTCATCCGCCATGGCCGCCGCGACGGTGGCCGCCGAGATCAGCGCGCTCCCGGAGCCGCGCGGGCCCCTGCGCCGCCTCTGCGGCGACCTCGCGCGCCGCGTCCGCCTCCTCGCCCCGCTCCTCGACGACCCCTCCTCCTCCGCATCCTCCTCGTCGGCCCCTCTCGCCGACGCCCTCCGCGCCGCGCGCGACCTCCTCCAGTCCGTCCACCACGGCAGCAAGATCTACCAGGTACCCCAGTTCCCCGCTTCCCCCCCTCTTCTACTACTGCCACCACCACTAGGCTCCGACGATTCCTCCATTCATCTAATTCAATTTCCTCCCCACACCAAACCACACAGGCCACGCGAGGCCGGGACGGTCTCCTCCGCGAATTTGCCGGCGTGAACAGGCAGATCCAGGCGGCGCTGGACGAGCTGCCCTACCACACCTTTGACATGCCCGAGGAGGTGCATGAGCAGGTGGTGCTACTCCAGCCCAATTCCGCCCTTCATCACATTTCGCGACTTCAATTCCGTCCTGAACAAACAGTAATCAGCCAAATCGATCCTGCCGCTTTTACAGGTCGCGCTCGTCCACTCCCAGTTCAAGCGGGCGGCGGCGAGGGCGGCGGCGGACTCGCTGGACGCCCAGCTCTCCAGGGATCTGGCATGGGCGCTCGGCGACAAGGCCTGCACGCCCGCGCTCCTGGCGAGGGTCTCGGAGAAGCTGCAGCTCGAGACCATGGCAGACATGAAGAAAGAGTCTGTGGCTTTGCACGAGATGGTCATTTCCAGTGGTGGCGAACCTGATGATGGTTGTGTCGACGAAATGTCTTCGTTGCTCAAGAAGCTCAACGACTGCGTAATCACTCAAGTTCCTGCCGCCGAGACTCTTGGAGGCAGGTCTTCATCTGTGAAGCATAGGTCTCCTATCATCCCAGATGAGTTCAGATGCCCCATTTCGCTCGAGCTGATGCATGACCCCGTCATCGTCTCTAGCGGCCAGGTACACACATATATTCAATTACTATGCCATACTACTGCTAGCCATTCGTCTTCAGGCACATCATTGTGATTTATTTAACGATCATGGTATTCTTTTCAGACGTATGAGCGATCCTGCATCCAAAAGTGGCTTGATTCCGGGCACAAGACCTGCCCTAAGATGCAGCTGCCCCTCACACATACTTCCCTCACCCCAAATTTTGTCCTCAAAAGTCTCATAGCACAATGGTGTGAAGCTAACGGTATCGAGCTTCCCAAGAACAAGGGCAATTGCGGCGATAAGAAAGCAGTGAAAAGTTCTGACTATGACAATGCTGGTCTGGTCTCGCTGATGAATAGGCTGCGGACTGGGAACCAAGACGAGCAGCGGGCAGCTGCAGGGGAGATCCGGTTGCTTGCAAAGAGAAACGTGAACAACCGGATATGCATTGCTGAAGCAGGAGCAATTCCGTTGCTAGTCAATCTGCTCTCCTCTTCCGATCCAAGAACGCAGGAGCATGCCGTCACAGCACTACTTAACCTCTCCATCCACGAGAACAACAAGGCAAGCATAGTGGACTCCCATGCCATCCCTAAAATAGTGGAAGTGCTGAAAACTGGGAGTATGGAAGCCAGAGAGAATGCAGCGGCCACACTATTTAGCCTGTCAGTCGTGGATGAGAACAAAGTGACTATTGGCGTTGCCGGTGCGATACCTCCACTCATCAATCTTCTGTGTGATGGGAGCCCAAGAGGCAAGAAAGATGCAGCAACAGCAATTTTTAACCTGTGCATATATCAGGGCAACAAGGTCCGGGCAGTGAAAGCTGGAATCATCATCCATCTGATGAACTTCTTGGTGGATCCTACTGGGGGAATGATTGATGAGGCACTCACTCTTTTGGCAATTCTTGCCGGTAACCCAGAAGGCAAGGCTGTAATCACACAATCAGAGCCAATGCCCCCACTTGTCGAGGTCATCATAACTGGGTCTCCTCGCAATAGAGAGAACGCTGCAGCCATTCTATGGTCTCTTTGTTCTGCCGATGCTGAGCAAATCAGGGCTGCAAAGGCAGCTGGAGGGGAAGATGCACTCAAGGAGCTGTCAGAAACTGGCACAGATCGTGCAAAAAGGAAAGCTTCTAGCATCCTTGAACTCATGCGCCAAACAGAAGAGGCATGAACCGGACTGGACAACATATGTTTGTTGAAATCTGAAGTTGTGGCTTAGCTATAGCCAATTGTACACGTAAATACCAAATTGCTTCTGGATAGTGTTTGACATTTGATTGTTTGTATTTAGTGAGGTCTGCTAAGAATTCTCTGTAAACATATAATGTTGTATACTATTGTAACTCAGACCAATTGCACTACTTGATAAGAAAATAGTAAATAATTTTCAATGTAATTTAGTTTGCCGGTTATTATGAGTCTGATCTCATGCATTTAAACCCATTCCCATTTTTCTTTTAGAACAGGAAATTTTTCATTAGAAGAAGCGAAAAGGAAACAGGAAGTTATTTCTTGGTCTGCTCTGTGGTTTTGGATGATGTGTTGGGTGGCTTTATTCTGAAGTAAGCTCCTTCTCAGAAAACTCTTACTGCATTTTCGTTTCTATTTCCATCGTTTCTGTGGAAATCACAACTACACTATCTATTACCATTAGGTTAGTGTAGCTTAGCTTCTGTAGAGTTTGGACCCACATGATGGAGCTATACATATCATCTAATTTATTGGAAATACACTTTCTCTTCAAAATTAAGTCATGGTGTGACATAATATTGATATTACATATAGTCCATTTTAGGCGAGTTATGTATAATCATTTTCCGAGTCTGTTAGGATTAAGAAGAAAAAAAATCTAAGAATGTAAGAATGTCGTATTTGGTGAACAAAGGACCACAATGCAGTACTCATTTAATTCACATCAATAGCCGCTAGTTTCTTTTGGAAGAAATCATACATATACTTCTAAGCGGACTCTGCCTATTCAACTCCCAATGTGGCTTATGTTAGGATTAAGAAAACAAAATCTAAGATGTTCGTATTTGGTGAATAAAGGACAACAGTGCAGTGTTCGTTTAATTCACATCAATAGTCGCTAGTTTTTTTTTGGGAAGAAATCATACATATAGTTCTAAGCAGAGTCTGCCTATTCAACTCCAAATATGGCACATCTAAAAAATAATCCAAATATGACATGTTAGGATTAATAAGAAAACAAAATCTAACAATGTTCCCGCATTTTCCCTTTTGAGCCGGTAATCGATGGGCTTCTTTTAGATCCCTAATCAGTATGCTTGCATCCATGGGTATATATTAATAGAATCAGCCAGTGAACAGTTGCTGAATTGCTAGTATTCGATGGAATCAAACAAAACGAATGGTGTCATTGCATATGCAACTAAATCTGTTTTGACCATGTGGGATAGGGTAGCTAACAATCTCAATTTCTAAAAGAAAAACTGTTTGCAATCAGAAGATTCAGAACAGCATTTGAACACTGAGACGGCTATATGCTGGAATGTCCACAGCGAGAAGAAGAATCGATGAACCCAAATCACCAGTTCTGTGCTCAAATCAAAAGTAGATGTAAGATGGAAAACATACAGCGAACCAACAAGGCAAGACGGTGCAACACATGGGTTGTCGTGGTGGATAGCACGGCATACCCATCAGAGATGGGGAAGATTATGGAGCAAGGCAACGATGGTGTTCGCGCGGGATTGGGTAACAAGCACGCAAACACACGGTTCGGGGCCCTCTTGTGGAGGTAACACCCCTACGTCCTGCTCTTCTGGTTTCTTATTGCTAGATCACAAAGTTCGGACTACAATGGTGCTCCTGGAGCTGTTTCGGGTGGTGGCCGGCTGGGCACTCTAGCCGGCTGGAGGTTGACGATGATCGTATCTCTGTGTGCATGGCTTACTCTCTCTCTCTCTCTCTCTGAGCATGTGTGTATGGAACTTACCCCTCGCAGGGGCTCTAGCCCGCCTTATATAGGCAACGGGCTAGGGTTTGGGGTTACAAGGAGATTACAAGTCTATCTATCTCTGGGGATCCAAACCCTAGGGCTACCTCCTCTGTGGGAACCCAACCTGCTGCCCCCGCTTTATATAGGCAGTGGGCTGGTGACCTAGGAAGCTTGGTGAAGGTTGCCTTGTCACTGTCTTCGGGGTATCCGGGTATGATATCCCCGACACTAGCCCCCGAGCGCGTGGAGGCTTTGCTGCTTGCTGGGAAGGCTTCACGAGCTTCCCCTTGTCTTGATTGTCGTGGACGAAATGCTGAAGTCGGAGTTGGAGCCGGCTGAAACTGGAGCTGGAGCCAGAGCCGGCTGAAGTTGAAGCCGGATGGCGTTGAAGCCAGATGAAAAGCCTTGAAGCCGGATGAAGTTGAAGCCGGATGAAAAGCCTTGAAGCCGGACGAAGTTGAAGCCGGATGAAGTTGAAGCCGAATGAAAAGCCTTGAAGCCGGATGAAGGTTGAAACCTTGAAGCCGGATGAAAGTTGAAGCCTTGAAGTTGAAGCCTGCAGCCGGATGAAGTTTGAAGCCGGATGAAAAGCCTTGAAGCCGGATGAAGTTGAAGCCGGATGAAAAGCCTTGAAGCCGGATGAAGTTGAAGCCGGATGAAGTTGAAGCCGGATGAAGGTTGAAACCTTGAAGCCGGATGAAAGTTGAAGCCTGCAGCCGGATGAAGTTTGAAGCCGGATGAAAAGCCTTGAAGCCGGATGAAGGTTGAAACCTTGAAGCCGGATGAAAGTTGAAGCCTGCAGCCGGATGAAGTTTGAAGCCTTGAAGTTGAAGCCGGATGGAGTTGAAGCCTGCAGCCGGATGAAGTTTGAAGCCTGGAGTCGGATGAAGTTTGAAGCCTTGAGGTTGAAGCCTGCAGCCGGATGAAGTTTGAAGCCTTGAAGTTGAAGCCGGATGGAGTTGAAGCCTGCAGCCGGATGAAGTTTGAAGCCTGCAGCCGGATGAAGTTTGAAGCCTTGAAGTTGAAGCCGGATGAAGTTGAAGCCTGCAGCCCGTGGAGCCGGCTGCAGAACTGCAGGGCAGGAGCGATGGCGATGTCGAGCCCCCGAGTTTCGCGAGGAGGGCGATGGCGATGTCGAGCCCCCGAGTTTCGCGAGGAGGGCGATGGCGATGTCGAGCCCCCGAGTTTCGCGAGGAGGGCGATGGCGATGGCGATACTGCAGCCGGATGCGAAGAGTTGGCCATGCGGGATCATGCACACTACTTAGACTTTGGGGATTGGGTTCAAGCGAACCAACATTTAAAAGAGAACACGATCGGGTCGTCCAAGTTGTTTCTTCCTTTGATGTATTTCATGTGCACTTCACCGTCCATGCGGGATCATGCATTCATGCACACTACTTAGCCGATCTCGGGAAAAAGCGCTTGGGCTAGCGAAGAAGAGAGCATCTAAATTGTCCAAGACATTTCCTCCTTTGACGTTTTTCATGTGCACTTCACCGTCCATGCGGGATCATGCACACTACTTAGCCGTCTACGAAAAAAAGCGCTTGGGCTAGCGAAGAAGAGTGCGTCAAAATTGTCCAAGCCGTTTCCTCCCTCGACGTCTTTCATGTGCACTTCACCGTCCATGTGGGATCATGCACACTACTTACCCGTCTACGGAAAAAATCGTTTGGGCAGAACCGGGCACGAGAAGCGAAGATTTTGTGAAAAGGCGGAGAGACAGCCCCCGAGCGCTTCCCGGGACTATCCACTTTTGCGCGCAGTGCGAGCACAGACGGGGCGATACTTACGTTTCTGTTGTTTTCCGTAGTCGAAGTAGATGTACTGCAGTCTGGAAGGCGAACTGTCAGGGACAGCCGCAGCCGGCTGGCAGCTAAATGAAATCGAGCCGGCCATGGTGCAGCCGGCCTTTTCTAGCCGGCTTTTTTTTTTTTGAAGCCGGCCTGTTCCCCTTTTTTCTTTTCTTCTTCTCTTTCTCTCGACTTGAGCGGCCAGCCGGAGCCGGCGAGGGTGCCGGCCGGGCGACGCGCCACAGCTGGGCGCAGAAGGTGCGGGCTGGGAGGTGCCAGAGCCGGCGGCCCGGATGCAGCCGCAAAGGCACGGAGGCGAAGCTGGGCGGAGCCAGAGGCGTGGAGCCGGCCAACACGGGTGTTGCGAGGTCGAGAGGTGGCCGGACGCGGAAGGTGCGGCGGCCGGCGACTGAGCAGCCGGTAGAGGCGATCGCTGGGTTCGGCCAGGGGCGGAGATGGGCGGGACGGAGGCGGCCGGGGCCAGAACGGAGGCGAAGGTGAGGTGCAGGCGCGACCGGGCAGAGGCGCGGATGCGGAGGCGAGGAAGCCGGAGTCGGAGCTGCGGGCTTGGAGGCGTGGAGTCGTCGTCGATGTGTGCGTGTGGAGGTGCTCGGCCGCGGGCGTAGAGGAGCGCAGCACGGGAGCGAAGGCGCGGAGCAGAGGCGCGTCCGCGGAGAAGAGGCCCGAGGCGCGGAGGAGTTCGAGCGCGGGCGCGCGCGTGCGGATGAAGCAGCTGGGCGCAGAGGACGACAGAGCAGCGCGAGCGCAGAGGACGTGGACGTGCTGCGGTTGAAGGAGACGAAGAGGAACGGCGACTGATTCCTCACGGACGGACCTAGTCGACGGTGGGGAGGACGATCTTGACGCCCCTGGCTCGATTTCTGCTGCGCTGTTGACGTGGATGAAGCTCTGGTTCGATTCCCAGCCTTGGATGTGCTCTGTGGTGTCCATGGCGACGGATTGGTGGAGCTTCTAGCTCTGATCGTGGAGGTCATGGAGGTGCTACGGTGGATGGTGAGAGAAAGAGAGGAGAGGCAGATTTTTTCAGATCAAGATCGGGAGGGATGCCAAACCCTAGGGCTCCCTCCTATGTGGGAACCCAGCCTGCTGCCCCGCTTTATATAGGCAGCGGGCTGGTGACCTAGGAAGCTTGGTGAAGGTTGCCTTGTCACTGTCTTCGGGGTATCCGGGTATGATATCCCCGACATGGGTCCTCTCACATAATTCGGTGCTAGATACTTTGCAAGCTGCTAGTGCTTTAGAAGAAATAGAGAGCAAATGTTCAAAGGGGCAAAACATGAGAGACTAGCAGCAAGATGTGTCCACCTCACCAGCAGGATATATATCATGACCAAATTATTATGAGAACTGAAATACACCACACGTTGCGACCATAACTAGATGTCTGGAAATGTTGTCCGCAGAATGTAGTCTTTTCGGTCCATGTCAAAAGTCATGCCTTTAGCATTCTTTTATTCTTTTTGAGAACCAGAGAGGATCTGGTCGTTTATCAGGACAATGAGCTTATAACAGTTTGTTGGGTATCATGCTGCCCATGTGGGGACAAGTGTGTCCGTATTGGTTTACCATGCAATTATAGCCAATTCCAGCAGAAAGCCATCTCCCCTGCCCAAAAGTATACTAAAACAAATGTTGTCACTAGATGGGACAGACTTCTTCAGCTGGCACGAGGCACCATGTTCCTCTGCGAAACACAGGTGGATTTGTTTGCAGCTCTTGCCAAGACCATTGCTCTTCAACGTAAGTCTCTGAAGCATCATATAAGAAATTACTAATTACTAGCTGTGCTCTGTTTCTATAAGAAATGGCCACGTACTTTTATTCTCCTACTAGTAGAAAAAACCAGTCTGTGGTTATTGTTCAGATCACTGATACTAAACTTCTATGCATCTCTCTCAATCCCTAACCTTTTAAATGAGTTTATTATTATTATTTTCATTTGGTTTCATACCATGTCATGTGTCTAGGTATGCATTGTGCATTCTCAGTACTGTATCTTTCCTTGCAGACTCCACATCATTTAGTTAGTGAGACAAGAGCTGCAGAAGTATAAGATTTAAAAACCCTAGCCATCTCCTACACTACAGTATGTCAGTATAGAACACCAACATGTAACATGCAGCAGCCTGGGGGGGCTGTTTGCACGCATATCGTGGCCACCCTAAGCAACACAGAGAAAACACTTAACAAGCTAATCATGCGTGCCCATATCATTTGCTTGCTTAATCTTTCTGGGCTCATATGTCTTTGCCCCCCCTTAGATTAATAACCAATACCACTTCTTTTGTGATGACACAGCTAAGATCTAATCCTTACACTAAAAACAAGTAAGCAAGTTGGGTTGAAGAGATCTAAAGGCTGGCCTGGTAGTAGCGTTCAACTTTGTCCTTTGACCCTAACCGCATGCACCTAATCAAGATTCCTGTACTTAGTTGCAGCCTGAACATGCATTGTGATATTATTCTATCTCCACATGTGATGTTAACTACTGCTGATTTCCAGCTTAGCTAGGCACTCCCTATTGGTTCTGCGCATCATGTTGCTACAATTATTTGGTAGATGTTACTAAGTAAAATATTGTATCTGCTATCAAACTGGATCTGGATAGGTTGCTGCTGAGAGTAAAATATGCATCCGAGCAGACCGCCCGATTCGAAAATCAAGGACCAAGATCTAATTCAGCTGAGAGATCTGTGGTGGGAGATGCCCCACCTTTGATCCTGTGCGTTGGTTGATTTCCAGTATCTGATCTTGAACGTTGATTACCTGCGTGGACGACCTATTTTTGTCACTTAGTTTGTAGTGAATCCCTATAAAGGCCATGCATATAGGGGAGTAGGCTATTTGGAGCTGTACCTGCTATCTAGTTTCAGGCTTCAACCATCAGGTGACATCATCTGAGCCCGAGAAGAAGAATGGGGCAAATTGCTGATCCTGCGGGTGCCGTCGTCGTGGGTTGCAAAGTGCTTCCCATCTTCAACGAGGACGGCATCGTCGACGGTGTGGTGAAGAAGATTGCACACAGGATCGATGGGAAGAAGGCGGTTGCTCGGGTGAAGGAGCTGCTGAAGTGGGCTGCTCAGGCCAGGCCTTACAGCACCGGCGTCAGTGGCAAGAAATGGAAGGTATACTTTGTTCTCAATCTGTTTCCCTAGTTTCGGAATCGTTAACGACTTCATCTTCTTTCGAAAAAGTTCTGTTTATCCAGATAGTTTTTTTTTATAAGCTAGTAGTTCTTACAAGAAATGGATTGATTTATTTCAGCAAGTTATGAGTTTCCCAGGGAGGGATGGTGCTGCTGCAGCGAAGGGCGATGAGTCGAGCTCCGGCAAGCTGAGCTTCAAGTGGGAGGCGGGCAGCTGCTCGTCGGCGTCGTCGATGCCGTACTCCCCGCTGTCGTTCGCGTCGGCGCCAGCAAAGACGACGGAGCAGCATACCCCGTCGAGGAACTACATGTCGAGGCTGTCGTCGGTGAGCCAGAAGAGCTCGTCGTCGGAGGCGTGCAGGATGGCCCAGTGGATCACCACGGATTCAGACTGTGAGTAACCTTTGGATGGATAATTAATTTACTAATCCGACACACTAATCCTTCGCGTGGTGTAACTAATGATGTGTGTTTGGTTGATTAATTGCAGTCGTGGTGTTGGAGCTGTAAGCAAGATGGATTTAAGATGATGATCTAAAAAGATTGATTTAAGATGGAGGAGGACGGCAGCAGCAGCGGCAGGAGCAGGAACATGCGCGTTCAGAGGATTCATTTGAGAGAGAAGGCAAGGCGTGCGTGTATGTATGTACTTAGGAGGTAGCAGAAAATGTAAGAATTATTAGGAATTAGCCAGCACTAAGAAGAGATCGAGATCTGAAGCTAGCTAGTTTTAGTTAGGGGAAGGAGCTTGAGCTAGCTAGCAGATGTGCGAGTGTGACGGGGAGAGAGGGAGAGAGGGGCAATGATGGAGCTAGCAAATCAGTTGATGAAGTTAACTCAAATGGTGGCTGTGAGATTAAGTTTAAGTGTATATATGCTATGTTTTTACCAGCAAAAAAATTGCTATGTTTGCCTTCTGATTGATAGTTGAGGTGACTAAAAAATAATAACCTCATGTGCTTTTTATTATTACCGTCACAGTTTGGGCAAAATGCAGCATGTGACATGATTAGGATTAGCAACGTAATCGAGTTCTCCTACAAATAGAGCAAGGCAATTAAGCATGTGTGTAGCATCTCTCTCTATGTGTGTCTTTTGACAGTTGGCACCACATCACGAGTGGAGATCGAGCTCCAGTGATCCGGATATTTTAAAAAAATTGAAAAATATATTTAAAAAATCTCGAATGTAGTCAATGATGTATTTCATAAACGTGTAAAAAATTAACTTAAAATACTTTGTTTCTTGAGCTACACAAAAACGTCAAAGTTTCAATCTGAGTGTGTAAATTTCAAATCTCCAAATTTATCAGATTTTATCGTTTTTATGTGACTCGGAATATAAAAGTATTTGAAGTTGATATTTTACATGTTTGTGAGATACAACATTGGCTACATCCGGATTTCGTTTAAAACTTATAAATTTTTTTTTCGAAATTTTAAAATAGTGGGATCTCGAGAGCTAAAGACACTGTTGACCACATCACCACCTAACACATTTGAGCTCCTCGGAGGAAAAAAAAAGTGAGCTGAGTGTCTGTCCGAGCGTGAGAGGGTTATCCACTCCCCCCTACCCAGTGTGTTGTTGTCGTGGCTGATTCCCGTGCCACCGCTCCCGAGGTCAGTAATAAGTCGAGATGAAATGCCGCCACCGTCGATGCTGCCGCGGCTGTGCGGAGTCGTCGTCGTCGGAGTAACGACGGCAGCGAAGCACCCCAACTCGTTCAACTGCTCCCTCCTCAGTACTGGCCTTGGCTCGCCCCATACCTCCTCCAGCAGCAGCAGCACAAGGAGCAGAAGCAGCAGGCGCTTCTCCTCCAACGCCGAGCAGTCCAGCAGGAGCCGGAGGTGGTGGTCCGACGAGGCCCAGTACGACGACGACGATGACGAATTCGAGGAGGACGAGGAGAGCTCCTCCTCGTTTGGTGGTTCTGCGAGCTGGGACCAGGTGCTGGACGAGCCATGGTTCACCAAGGTAACTACCTAGCTACATCCTTCCTTCAATTCTGCTCTAGCTGGAGTGTTATTAATCCAGTGAGATGTGTGGTGAACTGAATTTTTACACAACTGAATGATGATGGTGCAGATGTCGCGGGCGTACGGGTACGTGCTCCCGTTGATCCTGGTGTCCATGCTGGTGGCCACGGGGCCGCAGGCGTTCCTCATGGCCATGGCCATCCCGCTCGCCCAGTCCGCCGTCTCCTTCGCCATCCGCGTCTTCTCCAACACGTTTGGCCGCCGTAACCAAGAGGAGGAAGATGACGATTATTATTCCGATTACAGAGGCAGCGGCTGGGAGGAATTCGAATACAGCAACACCTCCTACTCGAACAGCAGTAGCAGGAGCCAACAGAAGCCGCAGCAGCAGCAGCAGCCATGGGCGAAGGATGACAAGTCTGAAGATTCGGAACCAAAGGGAGAACCAGATGATACTGACAGTGCCAGCACCACTGGTTTTGGAGGATGGGACGACCTCGACGCCGGCGACGACCAGTACCGCAACAGCAGCGGCAGCAGCAGCAGGCGGAGTGCAGGACAGTCGCCGGCTGCCGGTACTGCTACTGCCGGTGGTGGTGGGGCGGCGAGATCAGTGAGGACGAGGAGGCCGCAACCTGAAACAACAAGGAGGAGGAGGAGAAGCAGTGCAGCTGCAAGGTACAGACAGTCGCCGCTGTTCATGCGCCTGCTCGTCGCCCTCTTCCCGTTCCTCGGCTCATGGTTCAGAATTATGCTCTGAAACAGATACAACAACCATTCTTCCTTAGCATATTAGCTATTCACACCTTCACTTACGATCGATCAGCATGCATGACTGAGCCAATCCGACGCACTCGCTCCTGCCTTAGCATCGTGGACGAATGATTGCGTTGCTCGAGCTGAATCATTGCTCTCAAGGGGTTCTGTAATTCTTCTGTAATAACATGGGTTTTTTTACCCTTAAATGCACAAAGCATATGACCGAGTCTGAGTGAGATTTTCTCGAGAAGATCATGTTGAAGATGGGGTTCCACTCTAATTGGGTGAAACTGGTTATGACGTGTGTCTCCACACGGTGCAATACCGTGTCCGGATCAATTCTGAGGAGAGTGAAGTTTTCTGCCCGTCTAAGGGGGTTGCGCATAGGGGATCCTTTATCCCGATACTTGTTCTTGTTATGTACAGAAGGATTGGAATACCGCTTCAGATCCGGGATGAAAACCCTTGTCCTGACCTTATAAGATGGGCAGCTGTGATGAACTTATGACGTTGCCTTGTTTAAGGCGTAGTCTATTTTGTTTCATAAACACGCGAGAGGGCATGCCTTTTTATATAAAGAAGAAACACAAGAGTTACAAAGATCCATAACAAACACAAAGTGGTCAAGAGACCCAAATGAAATCTAAACTCTCACAAAACCCCCACAGTTTTCAACCTATCGGCCTTGGCCATGATAGCGTCAAGCACATATTAATATGTCACTTGACACGCAGAGTTACTACTCCTATACACAGGTTCTAGTAGTAGTACTCCCCAAACTGAATTATGCCCAAACTGAAAATGAATCCTAATGTTGGGTAACATGAAAATGTAGAATACTGAAATGATAATGAATCTTCTACTCCTGCTACTGTTGGGTAACATGAAAATGTAGAATCCCTCATATTACATGAATAAACCGGTGAATATTTAGATTGCAGCAAGCAAAAATATTTTCTATGCCAGTACTATACCTTTCCTTTTTTTCCTTTCTATGTCATTCCTTTCTCCAACTTTCTCGATCTTTTCCTCTCCTCAATTACCCTGCTTCTATAAGGGCAATGGTCTGTGCAAATAGCTTGGCCGTGATAGATAGCGCGATAGGAAGTCTTCCTTCTGCTAGTATGCGATCCTTATTCATGTGATGAATATCGTAGTTATTGCCTCCTTCTTTATTCATAACCTCAGCCATACATGACTGGAGTGTCACGAAGCTCCGAGCCAGCTTCTCGGCCTCATAGTTCTGGAATTCTTCCTCGACACCCTCTATCAATTCCCTGATGTTTTTTGGTGCTCTAGTGTCGGTGAGAGACTGGAGAGATCGGAAGAAGCACAGGTCGAGCACATTCATGTCAGGACTGTTTGGAGGTTGTTGCATCAACCTAATGTCCAAATCAGTCTGTGCTACGGTGTCCGCAAAACCCTTGTCGTTAGGCAGGACATGAGGTCTTGCGTTATCTTGCTGAATGAAGATGGTTCTTCCTTCATCTTCGTCGGGCCACACGTCTTGGATGGCAGGAACAACTTTATCACAAAGATACCTTCTCATGACATCAGCTCGAGTGTCCCCTTTTCTCGCTCTTCTTTTTAGCCGGGGTTTCTACAACGAAGGCCCATGTGCCAATCTTGCCGTCAAATGTGACTATTCCACCTTCATCATACCTTGGTTTTGCCACAGCAGTTAGGAACATCACCTTGGCAATGCAGTTCTTGTTCTTTGTGGTGCGCATCGGCCGGGTTCATCGGGGAGCAGGTAGTAGGTGTTATTTTCTCTGGTCAAATAGAACCACTTCTCATCGATATGGACGATGTTGTCCATATTCTGGAAGAGCACCCTCGACTGTGTGAACCAACGCGGATCGAGCATCGAGACGCAAAACCTCAATCTTTGAATCTTATTGGCTGGCGTCATCACCGGCTTCACGGTACTGGTGTGTCTCGTCACCTGACCCAACTGGAACCTTCTATGTAAGGTTGAGCGAGAAACACCCAGAGATCTTGCTAGAGCTCGAACTGTCTTCCTTCGGTTCAATGGGACTGTTGCTATCCTCTCGAGTTCCAAATCTTTCCTCTTACGACCAACCCTTCCTTTCTTCTTGTTCGATACATCCACTTGTACAGCTTCTATACCTTCATCTATTTGTTGCTTTGCATCTTTCCAAATTCTTTCAACTGTCCGTAGACTTGTGTTCAACAAGGTAGCAGTGAGTTGCTTGTCCTCTGGCACGATATATCCATCCCTGCACTGGATTACTTGCAATGCAAAAAAAGCACCAAACCTTTGCTCATCTGATAGTTCTTTTTTAACTTGATGTTCAACACCTGCAACTTCATCTTCTTCTTCGTCAACTTCTGGAACTTGAGCATCTTCCTCTCGAGGAATCTCGTTCAAGCCCAGAGCATCATCTTCCTCTCGAGGAATCTCGTTCAAGTCCAAAGCAGCATCTTCCTCTCGCGGAATCTCGTTCAAGTCCAGAGCAGCATCTTCCTCTCGTGGAATCTTGTTCAAGTCCAGAGCAGCATCTTCCTCTCGCGGAATCTCATTCAAGTCCAGAGCAGCATCTTCCTCTCGAGGAATCTCATTCAAGTCCATAGCACCATGTAGGTCAGTACACATTCCTATAGGTGTTATGCAGGTCAGTACACATTCCTATAAAAGAGCGAGATTGGGGTCATGACATTGTTTCTTTCGAGAACAAGAAAACACCACCTGAATCGAGCATAGCTTACCGTGTACCAAAGGTTTAGAGAAGATTTCCTTTTGATGCATCCTGTTATATTTCCACATATGGAGTGCTTTATGGGGTAGTTTCTTCCTCTTGGAAACCAGCTTATGTAGGTTTTTGCCATCAATTTGTTTTATCATACAGCTGTGCAAAGGGAAAATTTAATTAAATTGACATGATGAATTTTTCCTTGTAGGTAAGAGCCAATTGAAACTTACTTATTGGAGAGCACTATTTGATTATCAAATTTCAGCATCTTGCTGTTAGCCAATTGCTATTGCTCAAAGCGACTGAAGGAGCTTGGCGACAAGGTCCCTGCTCCGGTGAAAGAGAAGGAGTGCATGAGTAAGTGTAACTATTTTTTGTGCAGCAGAACTAATGCAATTTCAATCAGACTTGTAGCTTTACACATTTCCATTAAATTAAAAATGGTGCTGTCAATAAAAAAATTCATGCTGGTTCAGGAAGGTACTAATTCCAGGAGAATGTGACCTTCAGTTTGAAACTGTGAGCTACTCTTAACTTTGAATTGCAATTCAGTTACTATTGTCAATATGCATTTCCAGAAACTGTGAGCTACTCTGACCTCTGAAAATATGCATTTCGTCATTGCATCAGGAGTACATAGTGCAACTACTGTCAATTTTGCTTGAAAAGTACAACACCAAGACAACATCCTATTAACTCTGGCTAATCATGCATGATTTCTCATAATGTACAAGCCAGAAAGCTGTCAAAGCCAACTGCAAACAAACAGCCTACTGTACAACAAATTAGGCCAAAACCAAGCTGCAGCTTCTTCCGAATTTTGATAAATTTGTTCCCTAAAACTGTATGCGCAGCCACATATATTTCATGAGAACTGTCCACTGTTCACCAATTAGTTCCCTAAAAATGTATGCGCAGCCACATATGTTGGTTGCTGTGTCTAACTAGTTGCACACTGCATATCAGATTGTAGTCCATTTTCAAAGGGGAAAATGAAGGAAGAGTAGTCAATTTTCAGATTGTAGAATAATCCTTAGCCAGCTAAAAACAAGTGAATTATCTGATATTGTTTCTACTCACGTGCCCAGTTGCAGTGTTTCTACACTGAAAATTTATTTGCTTGAGGTTCTTGCTTCAGGCTCTTGCTTCATGTTCTTACTTCAGTTTATTTCCTTCAGGTTCTTGCAGGTTCTTTCTTCAGTTTATTTGCTTCAGGTTCTTGCTTTAGGTTCTTGTTTCAGTTTCTTTGCTCTAGTGAGGAGTGTGGGATGCTTAAGCTTGAGTGAGAGGGTTCTGTGCTTGGGATGCTAATGCTGTTGCTTCTTCTCTTGCAAATGCTGCTGCCTCTACCTGACTTGGAACTTGCTACTGCCTCTGCCTTTTTCCTGTCATTTTTGCAAAGAAATTATTGATCACTTGCTGCACTTACGATATGAATTATGAAAGCATGTTGCAACATGTCAGTTTAGATGATTTCAAAGTTATGCTATCTTCACTCTATTTTGTACCGAGTTAGGCGACACTGTTTTTAGCCTCTTCAAGCATAAAGTACAGTGCAATAAAATTGTGAATAAGAAACTAGCATCTGACTGATTATTTGTAGTACATGATTTGTTCTTGATATTTAGTTACTCCAGTATGAGTAAAACCTCTTGCATTTCCAAACAAATGTTTCATCATTTCAAAACAATCTAAGTAGGATCTGTTCTTGTCCAGGTAGGAGCTCCACCTGCCGCAGGGGAAGCAGGATCTGGAGACAGGTTGCAGGGACCTCGAGCACGAGCAGGCCGGCGAGCAGGGGCGCTGGAGGAACTTGTGCAGCGGGCACCGACAAGGAGAAGTTCGTTGCAGGGGCGCCAACGCCGGCGACGAGGAGCTCGTGAAGCGGCGCCGGCGAGGAGGAGTTCCTGAAGGGGCACCGACGAGCAGGGCGACGACGCCGACGAGGAGGAGCTCCTGCAGGGGGCAACGACGTCGGTGAGAAGGAGCTCCTGTAGGGGGCGACGGCGCCGGTGAGAAGGAGCTCCTGCAGGGGGCGACGGCGTCGGTGAGAAGGAGCTCCTGCAGGAGGCGACGGCGCCGGCTAGCAGGAGGCGTGCTGCTGGCTCTCCGACGATCCCGATCTGGGGAGGGGAGGCCAGGGCCCTTCGCGGTGACCTCCGCGGGCGGGTCGCGGCCTGGGGAGGTGAGGGGAGGCGCTGGAGGATATCCGCCGGTCGCGGCCTGGGGAGGGGAGGCGCGACCGGCGACAGCGGTCGCGGACCAGCTCGCAGCCTGGTGATGGTGGAGGGACTGAACTGTAAGTTTTCGAGATGCAGAGGATTGAACTATAAAATTAACCGTAGTTCAAATTTTTTGAGTCGCGCGACATCTAATTCGGATAGAGGGAGTATTAAACTCATTTATAGTCGAAAAGCTAAAAATCCATGATATTCAGGGGTTATGCCTCCCATATGATATTGTTTGTGAGAGATCAATTTACAATCTTATTTGTGGTACCTACTTCACGCAAAAAGGTATTTTGGCACTAAAAATATAAAAAATTAAAATTCATAAAATCTTGGAAACCTTGCTTTGACAATCTTGTTTACAATGTCAAAACACACGTTTGTGCCGAGTATGGTCATCATAGCACAAAAGTAGACCTTGGTCATTTGGCTTGAAGCCATGAATCTTTCATACAAGACAAGGTTGTCAAATATTGTGGGTGCTGCGAGTTCATGACTTCTCCCAACATAGACCAGACAACATAATTACTACTAATATTCCTCACTGATTTATCTAACATAAGTACACATAGGGTTGTACATAGGGTGCCCTAAAATGAACTACCAGTTGGCCCTGCACTCCACATAATTATACTGCGCGGCTCTGGCCAGCTCCGCATTGACCACATAATCGACCATAGTATCCATGAGCTTCTCCGTGCCCTGATAATAGGCCCTTAGCCCATGCCAGACCTAGGTCAACCACCTGTTNGCTCACTATTTTCTCTCCTCCGGTCCTCCCCTCCACTGGCGATGGCGGTGTCTCCGGCGAGCGGCGCGCGCTCGTGCGAGACGGCGGAGCAGACCCGCGAGTGGATGGAGGCCATCGCCGCCTTCCTCGGCGGCCACCGCCCGCTCCTCGAGGCCCACGTCGTCAACTTCTTCAAGGTCCCCTCTCCTCCCCTCGCATCCCTCCCCACTACCTCTCTTCTGGGACCGAAAATCCTAGCTCCTGTAGCGCGTCCGGTTAGGCTCCGCGAGCTTGTGATCGCGGAGATCCCTCCTTGTTGCTGCCGGCGATGCGCGTACCCAGGTTTACTGACGCCTTCCAGGTGTTTGCTTTTATGTTCGGTCCGAGCAGGATAGGCTGTGGGAGACGTTGGACGCGGAGTGGATGGAGTGCCTCCGCTCGGAGCCCGTGGAGCGGCTGCTCATGCTGCCTTCCGGCTGTGTCCAGGCAGGCCCTCGCATCCCAATTTCTTATCTAGGCACCAGCACAGCTTACTGAAAATCTTGTATTGTTTTCCAGGACCATTGGCCAAGTTCACTACAGGAATTTGTACTCACTGCGAGGTCGCTTGTTCTCCCGCGTGAGCAGAAATCGCCACAATCGGTATTTTGTTTCCTGCGTAGTAGGTTTCACTCATGGTAGCGTTTTATTTGAAGCAGCAACAGGAGTAGTCAAATGTTGTATTTAAGCACATTTCTTCATGTATGAAAAATTCTCTGAATGCTGCACCTGCCGTCCCCTCGCTTAGTCTTGACGAGCGCATATACGCATGGGCCTGTCTGTATCGATATTAGTTAGCATTGCAATTTTTAAATTGCATGGTTTACATGTGGAATGATCTGTTCATTTTTTTAAAGTACATATGTTTTAGCATATGGTTAATTCCGACTCACCTTTTCCTAAACACTTGCAATTTCTACCGAATTCGCGCTTAGCATCAATTGGTACTGTTCTTGCTCAGGGCATGAACACGAAGAAGAAGCATGAATTAGGTAATTAGCTTGTGATGATATATTGAATGTTAGTTTTTTTTTTTCCAAATTTAAATTTGTTCTTTTCATTCTCATGATTGGAGAAGTCGCTTGATGCAGATTGAAACTCTATCTGCGATGGTTGATGCAATTGCGAGGAAATGTGGAGCCAAGACAGTGGTTGATGTAGGTTCTGGTCAGGTATATCATCTGCAGTTCTGCACTTGGAAGAAGCTTTGTAATTGTAACCAGGTTTTGTTTGAGTAGAAATAATGAAAATCATGTGATAAATACTTGAATATTTAACACCCCTATTTAATTGCTTTCATTCATGACTATGCCATGTTAAATATCAGATCTATGTATTGGCCAAGTCTGAGCAAGTATTTCATGTTGGATATAGCTAATAAAAGGCAAGGTTCAAGTGACGGCCAAAATATTTTGACTTCTAGGCATTGCAATTAGAAAGCACATACATATGCTACCTCTTGCTGGGCCCATCTGTGGATGTGTAAAGCCATATGGAGCATTCTTTCGTAGGTGTTGTAATTAAAAAAAAACACTAACAGGTGCTACCTCTTGCTGGGCATATCTGTGGGTGTCTAAAGCCATCTGGATTTACCCTGTAGCGACTATACACATCCTATATTTGTTGCTGGATGCCATACATTGATTTTCCTCAACTATTTTCTGTCGCGAATGACAGCAAACTTTGAGTTATACATAATCTTTAGTTTTCATTTATTTGTTTCTTACCCATTTGAATTGCCTTATCAGGGTTATCTTGCACAAGCTTTATCTTTTGAGTATCAACTCCCTGTTGTTGCAATAGATGCTTCATCACATCATGCATCTGTTACAAATACTCGTGCAGAGAGGATAAAGAAGCACTATGCTGCTAAATGGTGCGATTTTTGTTATATTGAATTCTAGTTTTACTACCTTGATATCTTCGGTGGTCATTTCTGTTGCTATAAATTGTTTCCCATTTCTTTTGCAGTGTAGAGAAGCAACAGTTCACAGTGCCTAGAACTGTCACTTGTCATGTTCTTTCTAGTGACACGTTGGCAGCTGTGACGTTGGATGCATGTCAAGATGATCATGGTCTACATGTAACAAAAACTAGCAACTGTACTGAGACAAGTCCTCAAAATGGGAAACCAAACAATAACATTCCTCAGTTAGTCCTTGCTGGCCTTCACGCCTGTGGCGACCTTTCAGTTAACATGCTAAGGTCGTTCCCTTGTGCTCAATAATGGGAACACCGTGAATTTATATACTGCAGTCTTTTCTTCAAACTCATAAAATGCTGCAGCTACACCTTTTCCCCATTGCCTGGAATGTTCTTCACAACATGGTTACTTTATCCTGTGGGCAGGGTTTTTGCGTCGTGTGAACAAGTACAAGCATTGGTAAGCGTTGGATGCTGTTATAACTTGTTGTCTGAGGATTGTTCTGAGGATACAGACACCTCCCCTGGTTTTCCTATTAGCAAGGCTGGTAAATTATCTAAATTGGTGCTTAGCAAAAGCATCCGTGACCTTGCTTGCCAGGTATAATAGCAACCCTTGCTCATAGTGTTGCATGATATGTTTTAACCATACCTTGGTGCTGGACCTTGTACTTTAAGGTGTTCAGGAGTCGGGACATAGACAAGAGTACAAATCATAGCAGTACAAGTTTGTTGCATAATGGGCTTGAAAGCAAAATACCTGACAGCTTGTTGAAACTCCCAGTTTCCCTTTAGCAAACATTAAGTGGTACACAGTTATGTACTTATGTGGTTTAAAACATCATTGCCCAATTTATGGTCACCTATGCAAGTTTGTTTTCATCTCTATTCTGTTAGAAGAACTTATTCAAAGCTATTTTGTGCAGTTTACATGCAAAGAATGTTACCGCTCGTCCTAATTTCTAGTCAACTTACGTTTTTGTTAGGATCAGCAAAACGTCTGAAACCATTCTTCTAGTTGTTGTTTTAGTAGTAATTTACTATTATTGAAGATGGATGCTTTGTGCTGGACTAAATTCATCTGCCAGATTGGTAGTCTTATGCTCTTTACTGAAAAGCCTTTCTGTGGATCCTTTTTAGAGTGCAGAGAGATGGAGAAACCTCACCAAGGAAATGGCCATACAAAATTTTGATATACATGCCTTCCGAGCGGCTTTTCAAATGGTAAATGCTCTGTTATTTCAGCCTGTTAATTTGAATGCTTGATTTTCACTCAGTTCCTTACTTTTGGTTACTTTTCATTTTATAATCTGTGCACATGTTATTTAATACTATTTACATGTAATGTGTGCTGAAAAGAAGACCTTGTGTGCAGCTGTCAAGCATGATTCCTCCAAGCATTACAGATAAAGTAGTTATTTAATATATTAGTTAGCACTCTATGCTTGATCTCGTGCTGTAAGATAGCTTCTGGCGAGAAGCTTTAGCTGTGATAATGGAAAGAGTGTTTTGTACTAGGGTTGGGGAGGGGTAGGAGAAGGGCTCTTGCGCTAGGGGCAAGATATAATATTTTTCTTCTAATTCTTGCTTGCTTTATTCCTCATTCGGGGTCTTCTATATAGCGGCCCAACAATCCAATCTAAGTAAGGAACTGTAGATCTTTTCTCCAATTGGCTTAGGGACCAAGCTAAAAGATATATTCCTGATTTAAATGATAAAATACCTAAACGAGGGATTGAAGATCTTATCTCATAATTGGGACTAGGGAGCCGGTTCCAGTTGGGAGCTGACATGGTGAGGCCATATGGTCTGGTACATAGCGTGTCTGTTGGCTTATGATCACAGCAAGCAGCTTTAGGGACCTCTAAGTTGTGCTTGGAGTGTAGGCTAGAAAGCTGTTTGCTTATTATAGAGCTCTAAGTATACCACGTGGGCCCTATATGTGCGGCACACAAACTGATATATGGAGCCATACATGCTAAATCTTGTTCCTTGTATTTGCTCGATTTGCTGTTTAGTGGACTTAGCTCCTCATGGATCAGTACCTTCTTGTCGTCGATTCTTGCTCAAGTATTAAGGTTCTATCTCACTGAATTGTTACACTTCTATCTTATCTCGGCTGTTGGGTTTCAGACTTATAAACTAGCACTTCTTGTTCCATTGAAGGCTTTAGAGTCACCTAACTGTCTTTTCCTGTAGGTACTTGAGAAATATTATCCAGAAGTGTCAAAATTGAGTCCATCAATTGGAAGGCAAGGAAAAGCTCTGCGCCGTCAAAGGCTTCGGAAAGTTATGGAATCCTGTTCGGCTATGGGGAAAACTGATGATTTATCTTACTCTAGTCCGAAGGAACAAAACATGAACCCGGATGGTTCATTGACAGCAGAACCAACTGATCCTAAAGGGGCTGTCAGATGTTGTGGCAATGAATATTTTACAGGTTATTAACTTTTATACCTCAGTCGCAACCATTTTGATTGGCTACAAATCATAGATTTTCAAGTTTATAAGAGGACAATGAATAATGCTGGCAGGTGATACTTACTCAACTTCAGGAGTCGATGATTCATCCATATCAGAAGTTAACGTGGGACCAAGTGACATTCATGTTGATCAATGCTACAAGTTCACTCTTTTCAAAGATTTCACCGTATCTGGATTAGGTCGTCTTGGCTGTGGTTTCGTCGAAGATGTTCATCTATTTGAAATATGGAAGGATGTGCAACACTTAACTGTATGTTTAAATTGGAATGCCCTTTTCTATTATGCCTTCTTGCTGTACGATGATTTTAAGAAGTTAAATATAGCACCTATTTTACAACTATTTTTCAATCAAAATGAAAATAGTGCTATCCTATTCAAGATGATGCTTTAGGAGTTTAGGATGATTCCAAAAAGTTTAATGTAGCAAGTAGTAAGCAAGCATTGATTAGAATGTTGGGATCATTTCAACTGTACTAGTATCGGTAATGCACTGTAATCCCTAATATTCTATTAGTACTTCAACAATTCTTGAAGTGAATAAATGAACTTCTGAACTTCTATTGTGAACATATCTAACTGGTACACTTTAATACTAGGAGAAAATGAATATAGTGAAGCCTAACACTCTATCTTGCTGATGTTACAAAAAAATCTAGGACTAGACTAAATACCATATTATGCCTTATGGCACTGGGAGCTATCAGATATTAAGATTAGGTCCATACTTCATAGTTCCTACATAATATAAATTTCTACAGCTAATGCATAAACATTCATCTGTATGCTTTTCTAAACCATTTTCACAAAATTAAAGCAGTGCCGTCCATGCTTTACTGAACCATATTCACCAAAATGTAGCAGTGACTGGGATATGCCAGTGATATTCTTACCAGTGCAACCTTTTTTCTTTTTGTTGCAGGAGTTCATAGGTCCCTTTTGGTGCCTTCGGGCTGCTTTAGGTCCACTGGTGGAAACATATATTTTACTTGATCGCTTACTGTTTCTTCAAGAACAAGGAAGTGCAGTTCAAGCATCATTGTTTCCTCTGTTTGATCCCGCTATGTCTCCAAGGAATATGGCAGTAGTTGCTTGGAAGTTAAGAGGGGTTTCTTTGAAAGCAGGACATGGTAACACTTCTCATACCTGAATATGTAGGCTGATCGAATGGTGTGTTGGTGCTGAATAGTAAGAGAGACACCTCCTGTGGCAGAGCTAGTTCTTTCTTTAGATCTGGAGACAAATTATTATCCTTATGGGCTAGTCCATGGCCATGGAAAGAGACTTAGGCCCCCTTCTTTTCAGCTTATTTTCCAGATTCTCCCAGAAGCTATCCTCCATCAGCTTCTTCCAGAATCTCGTTTTTTAAATTTGTTTAAACTTCTAAATTTGTCTTCCCAATACTTATTTAGAAGTTTAAACAAATTTTAAAAACGAGATTCTGGGAGAAGCTGATGGAGGGTAGCTTCTGGGAGAATCTGGAAAATAAGCTGAAAAGAAGGGGGCCTTAGCTTCTGTGTAGTGAGAGTTCTAGGAGGACATGTAGCTGTCTTTTTGCTCGCCAACTGGCATGTGGCCTGCAGAACATGCAGGTTTGTCTTAATCTTAGAATGAATTTGAATCTCAACTCTGATGATGATCTTTTACTTTAAAACTATGAGACCCACATCTTTTCTTTTCGATGGTGATTGCCATATATGCTAAGTTGCTAGCTGCTCCTTTGCAAGGTGTAACCTATGTGTACTTGTTCCTTGCGTGGTTTGTAGTCTGCTTGGGGCATTTAATATTCTGCGCAAGCTGACATTATCTGTTCTCACTTTGAACATATATTGTGAATGCAGACATTGTAAATGGACAAGAGTTTGCCCTCGAGTAGTGTGCCTTTATCCAATAAATGCTAGGTCAACTTCTAGATCGATTCCATGCCCTTTCACTTTCATTACATGCTTGCTTGTTTCTTTGAAGGGAAATGATCATGCAACAAGTTGGTGTTGTACTTCATATTGCCTGCAATTTGGACAAGACTGACAAGTTGTAGAGTGGAATTGTTTTATACAAATCATTTTCCGTATTACTCTAAAGTGGAATGATAGTTTTATTACCATATCTGCCTGAAAATTATCATTAGGAAGGGCATAAGAGCATACCCCTATCTATCCTGATACACTTAGGAAACTAGTGTTTGTTCTCGTAGAAATGTAGGCCAAATCACTGATCATTTTGGCTGAGAGGGACAAATAAGCATTATGCTCTGTAAGTTGCCTAACAACATTGACCATTTGTCGACGAAGTTACGTGCTGTCCCATAAAATATCAAATCCTGGTGGATCTTTGATGTGATGCTACCGATATGGGGGTGGTGAAGACTGTTGCAAGAGGTTGACTTGCGTTTATTAAGCATGTGCTACCACATGATCCCATCAGTATGGTTTGTGGTTTCAGGTTTGTCATATCTTATCCTTGCCCGTTCGTGTGTCTGGCATGTGTGCATATTCATTCCTTTCAGAGCACTGACTTTCCTGCTCTTGTTTGTAAAATACGCCTTTTTAACTCCATGGATTTTTTTTTTGTACCCTGTAAAGTAGAACTGTTTAAAATTCCTGTGCTATAAGCTTGGCAACCTTAAAGATTTTGCTTGGTAGTGACTACGCCCCATGGGCCAAGAAAAATAATAGTCTTAGTTACACTTCTGTCTGTCCTTGTTGACCAGTCCTTTTTATCATTCTTTTTTGGCACCAATCATAGTTTGATAGCTCAGAGGAAAGTGGTGAAAGTACGAGTATATTATATGCAAAGTTAGTGATTTAAAAATAACCCCTGGGTCACTGGTAGTGGTAGATAGATAAGATCTCTTCCGAGCCTAATCGCTCGTGGTCGTGACAGCGCAATAGCAACAGGGTTTCATCTGATAGATGAGAATTTGCACTGAAACTCAACTGTCAGCTATTGTTCATCTTCTTTGTCTGCATTACCATTGCAACAACTGGCTGATCTCACCTCCATGCGTCAATTCAGGCTTCCCTTGCAATAGCAACAGGGTTTCATCTGATAGATGAGAATTTACACTGAAACTCAACTGTCAGCTATTGTTCATCTTCTTTGTCTGCATTACCATTGCAACAACTGGCTGATCTCACCTCCATGCGTCAATTCAGGCTTCCCTTGCCAGGTCAGTACGTGACCCTGAAGGTTGAGAGAGCTATGCAGTACTCCCCACTTGTTTTTGCCCTCGTTTTTCTTTCCCCTCTGCAGGATTTGCTCCGAAAACGACGACGGCACCCTGTACTTGCGGTGACGCGTCATCGTCGAGGTGGCCACCGAGAGCCGTCGAGACTCTTCCGTCCGCAGATCCTTATCTAGATTTGTACACCCGGAGGTTCCCTGCAAGGCCACTGGTCAATTCGCTCCGCTTTTCACCGATGCAGCCATCACCTGAAAGGTAACTTGCTTGGACCTGGAACCTCACACCCCTCTTTGTGCTGGCTTTGGTGTTGCAATCCCAGCCAGCCGGTGAGCCAGTTAAGATCTTCCGTATCGCTGCAACACCACCGTTCCGCGAAAGTCCGTCGTCCTGTTGCGCGCCGCCTGGCACCGGCTGATTGATCGGTGGATCGGTCGATCGGTTTATGGTAAACTGAAAAGGTGATTTGTGAACCGGGTGCGATGTTAGGCCGGCTCGGTGTATGTATGTGGATGAGCGTGCGGCTGTTGCTGTCGCTGCCCATTTCCAGGTCGCTTTCACTCGGTTAGAGCACAGCATAAATTCCCTATCGCAGGAGCTCTGTTAGTATTTTGCCTTGTTGCGTTTGGAGGATTGGATCCATGGCATATAGTAATAGTTTGCGTGATGCAGTCTTGCTGTCACTGCCTTTTGAGATGCTTGACTTCCTCTGCAATGACCATGGCCGCCTTCACTGATTGGTTAATACTTCATAGTGCCTATGGCTGGCTTGTGGCTCTGATCATAGGAGGAGATTTTACAGAGGGAACAGAAGCTTTCGTCACCTCGAGATCACTTGAGCACACGTGGTTTGGATGATGGACGTCTCGGACGGTGGATGATCCTGCTGGGATCGAATCGACGGCGCGTTTGGCGGCGCATCTAGGCCGCCCATTTCTGGGCTCCGGACGGACCTGATTGCTTTGGCACTATCTGAGGCGGTGGAGAGAGGGAGAGGGAAAGAAGGCAGGGAACCAGGGTGAGCTCACGGGGTTTGTGTGTGCTGTCTGTGTGGCGTGCGTGCATGCCCCTCCCACCTCCCTGGCTTCCCGTAACTGAACCGGCAGTCTCTCTCAGCCCGGAAAGTCAAAATGGAGGCCGAGCTATGCTACATGTAGCTCGGTTTCCAAAAGAAAATTGAAACTGCATTTTTTTGTTGCGAACAATTCGAAAACAGTCCTAGGTGTAGAGAATGTCTATATCTATCACTGTGAAATTTCAAAAAAAAAAAAATCGTTATATTTTAGCTTGAGAAAAAAAGACAAATGTTCATATCGGGATTGGATCGATGAACAAAATATTGAAAATCTTGCCTGATTTGTCATTTTTTATAGCCCAAAATAATACGAATTTTTCCTTGAAAATATACACTGTGGTATATCTTGACTTTAACTACATCTAGGGTTTAATGCAGATCCAAAAAAAAATTGGAAACCGAGCTACATGTAGCTCGGCATGTCTCTCTCAATCTATCTATACAAGGCCACTTGGTCTTGTCTTAAATCAAACTCGTTTTAATTTGACCAAGTTTATACGAAAAATTGTCAACATCCACAATATCCGACATGACAGATAATGAAAATATATTTCATAATAGAATAAATAATACTAATTTGGAATTCTGTATGTTGATATATTCTTCTAAAACCTTGGTCAAACTTACATTAAGTATTACTACTTCAGTTCCTGTAGAAATATTTCTAAAGTCAAACAACGTAAAGTTTGATCATGTTTATAGAAAATATCAACAATTATGATATTTTATAGCTACGTTGTGAAAATATATTTAGTGATGTACTTCCTCCGTTCCTAAATATAAGATGTTTTAGCTTTTTCTAGATTCACATGTATCTATTACACTTAGTGTATGTTACTTGTATCTAGACAACATGTGAATTACCTAAAACATCTTATATTTTGGAACGGAGGGAGTGTCTAATAATATTGATTTGACATTATAGAGATTGATAGTTGTTTCTAAAAAGTTTGGTCAAACTTACATGTTTGACTTTGGATAAAAGTTATACGCCTTGTGTACATAGACATGGGGTATTATTTAGCTCATGTGTAGGAAAAAATATTGCTTAGTCATATCCGGCACTGACTATCATGTGAGTTTTACTTTTGTACTCCCTCTGCTCCTTAATATAAGATGTTTTAGCTTTTCTCACTTTTCTAGATTCGTATGCACCTAGACGCTTATTAGTGTGTACATTCATTCGTTTCACTCCGTATGTAGCCTATAACGAAATACCCAAAACATCTTATATTAAGTAACGGAGGGAGTATATCATTACTCGGGGACGTTGGTTACGGAAGTAACGTCCTGGAAAAACACATCAGCGCCTTGATAGAACACTCCCCACTAGTCCTTCGCTGCTCCAGCAACGAGAGGGTGTGTAGAACCCGAATCTGCACTACGACATTGTGTTTAGGCCTCTTATGGTTAGGTTTGGTGCCCAGTTTGCGGCGCTATGGTGGCTCCGTACAATATAAGAATAAGGTTTTATCGACTCAGGCCCCACCTTATAAGCTGTGCAGAGGAGGACGTGTAATCTTTTGGTCGTTGCTCTTCTGGAGTGGGGAATCTGGTTCTGTCTTCACGTTTTGCATGTGTTCATCGTGTCTCGATCCGACGGTTTCTTCTTTGACCAGCGAGGTTTGGCCAATTTTGGCTTCATCGCGGAAGTAGTGAGCTCATGTCTCCCCATATTTATTCACTCAGATCCGGGGTGGTCGCCCGACCCTCTTCATCATTTCTTGTTCGGGAAGATGATATGTTTCTCAGAACACTGTCTTCTGCGTCTTTGGGCTCCGACCGGTGACTTCCCAGCTGTCGCGTCAACAATGTTTCTTGGCTCTCACATGATTGGAAGGTACATAGGCAGCATTGAGCTTCGCTCATGGCGTGTTGCGGGTGAGTGCATAAGTAAGAAGGTGTCGATTTTCCTGAAGGATCTATGTGTAATTTTTCTCCGAGGATGGTTTTGTAAGGGTCGGTTGACTTTACTATATGACTTTGGCTATTTCGCAAAGAAGTATATCATCTCTACTCACTAGGATTAAAAAAAACCCAAATATTATACTAGACATACATACTAAGGTATTTTTTGTAATTCCTCTGGTCCCATAAGTTTTAGACATGGAAAAGGTCTTCGAAACACAACATTGTGTATTGATTTTTTACTTTAACATGTTTGTAAAATTGAAATATGTATATTATATGTGAAGTTCCATTTTGAAACATATTGACACCCTTGATTTTCAAGTATCAAATCTAAATATTCATAAACATAGTAGTCAAAGTTTTGAGAACTCCACTCTACTCTTGTACAAAGCGACAACAAAGGGAGTACTTACTGCCCTAGAGAAACAAACTAGCTAGGCCTATAATTATGCCAGCTCATATATTCCACAAAATTAACCAAGAAGTTTTTTGCTTTCCTCACAAACAGTATTTAACATTTTACTGGAAGGAAAACGAAAGCTCGACCTTGACAAGTGGAGCCACATGGTTATGCTTGATGTTGGATAGTTAACCAATCCAGCCTTTTTCAGTTCCACATTCCACTAATGCGAGATGATATATTCCTTTTTGTACCCTTTTTTCAATATTTTCTGAGAATTTTTTCCTATTACTTTGAGAAAAATGTAGATAGATAATAAAGATCTCTTGTGAGTAGCATATGCATGTACCAGCGGGATCTCATGCATCATCTCGACCTATTCAACGTCCTTCTGTAACTTGTTCCCTGTACCAGGTCCCCGGTCAAGTGTTAATTTATGTCGTGAGAGATGTGGACCGAGCTACTTGGACAGAAAAACTTTTCTTTTTTACACTGCCTACGTGAGACGGTTATCTTGTTTGATAAAACTGTTTTTTATATATGAAATTTGTTTGACTTTTTATATATGAAATTTGTTTGACTAATTGCTTTTCTTAGAGCTTCCAAAGATGTTATTAATAAACTTTCAGATTATAGGGGTAAAAAATGACCATTGATCCTGCTTTGGTTTTCGAGCATCTCTAGCGGTGATCGTAAAAAGCCGGAACTGAAAAAATAACCGTCCGATACGGTTTGCGCGACGAAAAAATAGACAGAACAGAAACCGTAAAACTGATCAAACCGAAAAACTTTTTTCAGGTGCCCAAAAATTTTCCCCTCCAATACCGAGTTTTCACACCCGAATCAAGGGTGGTCTGAAAACCGTGCGAGGCATTGGTGGGCTGAATATTCAGCACCCGCGGGTGACCGGGTGACCTTCCGCCCGTGCACCTCGCCGGAATCGGCGGAAACATGAGCGGCTCCGCATGTGCGTGCGTGCGCCGGCTGCGAGGAGCAGCGGCGGCGGCCGCAAGGAGGGGCGCAGCGCCGGGCGGCAGCGGCTCCGTGCGTGTGTGTGCCGGCGGCAGCGGCTCCTTGCGTGCGTGCGCTGGCGGCGGCTGCTCCGTGCGTGCGCCGGCGGCCAACCGCGGTCTGCTGCCTCGGCTGCTCCGTGCGCTGCCCTTGCCTGGCCGCCGCGGGCGTCGGCAGCGAGCCAGCTGCGCACGCTGCTGATGGTAGCTGCGCACGAGCTAGTACATCCATCGATCGATCGATCATGGTACGAGCTAGCTAATACGAGCGGGCGGCTATTGTTGATTTTGGTGATTGGATTTGAGGAAAAGAGGCTCGAGGAAGACTAAGAAATATTCTACAGCATATTCTTTTTAATACTCTCTCTGTCCTAAAAAGGATGTCATTTGTTTGTCCAAATTTGAATGTATCTAGTCACTAAATAGTGTCTAGATGCATTCAAATTTAGGAAAGGAAATGACATCCTTTTTGGGACGGAGAGAGTAGTTCGGTTTTGAGTTTATGATCTGCGCGACGACTTTTGGGCCTGTAAACCAACCAAAACGCGAACCGTAAACCATGTTTTTGGTTCCGTGGTTTACGGTCACTGCTAGAGATGCTCTTACACACAACATTTCGCCCGCGATAGCACCTAAATTGAACACACATGCATATACAACCACCACAAATTAATTAACATTTGCATGAATGCATCTAATCATAGGTTTGCACTAGATACTCCCCGGTTTATTAGTATTATTTTAGCTCGCAAGTAGGACAAAAATGGTTGCTTCGTTATACCGACACTAATTATGACATGAGTTTTTTTTTTGCATATCAGTAGGGTATAAACTACAAATATATAAATGGGCTCTCTCACACCCTATGGTCCTATAGAAGTTCTTATTTTGGATAGCAACGTTCGGTTGTCAGAATAAAATTTTGTCTTTTAAATTTTATTACAATTATACTTATAAAATCTTTAAAAAAATGCTTAGTACATGAACTACGAAGGTACATTATGAGACAAACACGCATGTGATATTCAAGTACCTAAGTCTAAATATTCGTAAAGGTGTCAATAGTCCAAGTTTTAAAAGGTTGACTTTGTCCTTATCTAAAACGACATGACCGAAGGGAGTACTTCTGGTCCCAGTGAAACAAATTATCTGGGCCTATGCTACTTCTCATATCACCACAAGATTAACCAAGACTTTTTTGTTTTCCTCCAAAAGTAGTTTTTAACGTTTTACTGAAAAAAGGAGTATGTAGCCAGGATAGTTACACCTTGACAAGTGGAGCCACTTGTTATGCTTGGTATTGGATAGCTAAGCAATTCATCCTTTTTTTTAGTTCGACCAATACAAGATGATATATTCCTTTTTGTCTTTATTTTCAGAAAAAAATTCTTATTACTTTTGAGAAAATGTAGAGAGATAAAAAGATCTCTCTTGTAAGTGGCATATGCATATGTGTGGGGCTCGTGGCCGGCTGTCTCTTGTGCTGACGTGGAAGTGCTCCTCTTGTTTGTGGAAAGAAAAGGGCGAAATGGAAACAAAGAAAAAAAAGGAATAAAAAGAGAGGAGGAAAAAGGCTTGAGGTAGACCCACCACCTAAACCACCTTATAAACCCCTCTTTCTTCCACAAGTTGCAAACACATGACACAAGCACAACGCGCTCTGTCTCTCTTGCTTGGCCTGTCCGTTTCTCTCTCTCTCTCTGCTGTTCTTCTTTCATCACATCAGCAAGGGAGAGAGAGAGGGACAGATGTCGATGAGCTTCTTGAGCATGGTGGAGGCGGAGCTGCCGCCGGGGTTCCGGTTCCACCCGAGGGACGACGAGCTCATCTGCGACTACCTTGCGCCCAAGGTCACCGGCAAGGTCGGCTTCTCCGGCCGCCGCCCGCCCATGGTCGACGTCGACCTCAACAAGGTTGAGCCATGGGACCTCCCTGGTATGTGCATCTCTCTCTCTCTCTCTCTCTCTCTCTCTCTCTCTCTCTCTCTCTCTCTCTCTCTCTCTCTCTCTCTCTCTCTCTCTCTCTCTCTCTCTCTCTCTCTCAATTTGCATCGATGTGAAAGTGAATATATATTAGTAATTAGACGTAATCAAGAAGTCCAGATTTGATCATGGACGGATATATATTTCGAGCTAGAGATAAAGGGAGAGAATGAATAATAAAGAGGGAGAATGTGTCTCACATGTCTCTCTTTCCTATCGCCGTGCTAACTGCTAAGGAACATCTCAAAGTTCGCAATGCGCTGTGCACATACATAGCACGCACAGTAAACTGCACCCGGTTTTCTCAAACCCTTAACTTGAAAAGGAAATTTTCTAGCCTTTCTTCCAAGCTATTTTTCTCTCGCGCGTTTAGTTAATTTGGAAGATTCACAAAAGAATTACTGTAGTAGGCATGCATGCATGCGGTTAGTCAATAAACTGCAACGGTAAGTTATGTTTATCCTATTTTTTCATTATCATTTGCATCTTAGATCAAACACTTGGATACTTTTTTAAAGGATCTTGATCTTGATGTGGCAATCTGAAACCAGGGTCGCTTTCAGGTTAGGCTGATCTGATAATAGAATATAACAAGTGGGGGACTTCCAGAATGAAAGTCTTAAAGCCTACCGGTTCCACTTTGCTAAAAGAGTGTGATTAACTCGAATCTACATAGGTTTTTCATGTCATTCACATTTTGCAAAAAAAAAAAAAAAAAACCTTCGGATATGCATTTTTTTTAAGTTTCCATCATGTTAAAGCCAAAATTATCTCTAGCTTACATATGCTTGTTGTAATAATTTTTCCTATATAACTTGGCATATTGTGCTGAAAGTTGTATATTATTTCCATGCACCCTTTGTCAATGTAGTATGTCCTCTAGCTAGTGAAGCACATATTGTGCACATGTGTTCTACTTTTTATTACATGGGAATAGAAATATTTGGTCAAGTTAGGGCTACTTTGTGGAAACTATTAATTTTACAACAATATTCTCGGTTCAATTTTTTTAATTTTACACCAATATTTGAAGCCATAGTAGTTTGCAGGGTTGTCTTCCAACAAAAAATATGAAAAACAAAATGCATCTAGATTCGAGGGAGAGCATGGATTTCCCATTTAATTTCCTCCAAAATCAGTACTGACATTTCTTGTGTTCCATATAAGCCTAAGTAATAATTATATGTCTATATACCAATATTTATTAATTCAGAAAAGAGAGAAAGTATGACGCATGTAAAAAGGAAAACTATATGTTTGAAAAACAAACGAATGGTGAGATGTGAGCGGAGGATTACTGTTGAAAATTATATGGTACATTGAAGACTATATTTTCTCCTTTGCAGCCACATTTAGTTTGTAACCACAATAATATGCTTTGTATGGATGAAGCGATCATGCATATACTCCCTCGGTTTCATAATATAAGATGTTTTAGCAAACTAGTTTAATTAGCTTGGTAAAACGTCTTATATTATGGAACAAAGGTTGTACTTATTTCACATGTTGTTTAAAATTCCTTTAATTGCTACATTATTTTTTATTGTTATTCACAACGCCTATTATACTCTCGAGATATGCACTACTTTGGAAAAATAAATAAATAGAAACGAAAGGGAAAAAAATCAAAGAGTAAAAATAAATTGAAAAACAGCAAAAAACAAAAAAAAAGATAGATTTGGAGTCGTCTGGATTTGAACCAGAGATCTTCCGTGTGTAAGACAGATGTGCTAGACCACCTACACCACGACACCTTTTTAATTAACTACTACTACTACTACGTCATAAATTTATTAACGCATTATTAGCGGACCTATTACCATGGGTTTGCCTTCCCCGTCTTATCCTGCGACGTGGCACATACGGACGCGATCGAGATCGAACAAACTGCAAAATCACATCTTGCGCATGGGTTCCCTGCATTCAATCAATTTGGGCGGTACACGTGCTTTGATATACCTACAGTGACATGTCTCTGTCTATATACGAGTGTCTAGCACTTCTATCTAGTGGTAACACGCCGACTTCTATTACAGGGGCTGATTGTGACAAAAATAAAGAGAAAGATGGGGAAGGGTCAATGAGATCCCCATAACCTGCCCTCGAAATGCGTGGTTTTATCGAAACATGTCGATGTCGTGGTCGAAAGAGTAAGGGCGTGAGAGAATATCTATGTAGCTAGCCCGGGTTTTTTGGCTAGGTTTTTGCCCTTGCTTTTAGTTTGATAGCTTAGCGGCTACGACTCGTGGTGATATGTTGTTAACATGTGGTATGTGTATATTATTTTTGATGATCAGTGGTTGCGTCGGTGGGTGGCAAGGAGTGGTATTTCTTCAGCCTGAAGGACAGAAAATACGCGACAGGGCAGCGCACGAACCGAGCAACCATATCGGGGTACTGGAAGGCGACCGGTAAGGACAGGATGGTGGCACACAGGGGTGCGCTGGTGGGAATGAGAAAGACGCTGGTGTTCTACCAGGGGAGAGCCCCTAAGGGACGAAAGACGGAGTGGGTGATGCACGAGTACAGGTTGGAGGGTGCACATGAGCAAGCCTCCAAGTTCGCCTCCAAGGTAAATCACACATATATCGGATCTACTAATCAACCATGGATAATGCTTGATATAATAATCCATTAATAAATATTATTTTAAAATGGTCAATGCATTGTAGTGTGAGCACACCAACTGTATATAAGATTCCCCGTAGTGTGTACCCGTTGTATTTAATAGTTGTTTTCTGGTTTGACATACTGTACACATGAGATGGATTTCTTGACCTGTCACTTTTGATTCGTTTTTTATATTCGGAAATACATTCCCGTTTATTTATTGGGTGCTACTAGCCATTTGATTTTCTTGGGGGTCAGGTCATTTTCAATCACCGATTTAAAAAATGTGGTACACATCCTAATAGCGACAACTAATGTTGGTCCATTTAATAAATATATAAATATATTTTATATGTATTTTTTGTGCGGGGATATTTCATTTCTACTTGTGGCAACTTTTGCAAACAAATTGTGATTCCTACCTTCCCCCAAAAGTAAAAAATGTAAAAACTCATCCAATCCAAATAAAAAAAATAGTCTGGCTGCACATGAATGCAAGCATGCATGGACCAATCAGGATTGTAGAAGAAGGTCCACATCACTACGTCAAGTGATGCAACGGAGAGCAAGTACTACTACATTAGTGACCAACAGCAACATTGCATTCAGATCCCCAAGCTAGTAAAACTACCATCGAGCTACTGACCAATGAATGCTCCATGTGTGTTCTTCAGCAGGAGGATTGGGTCCTGTGTAGGGTCATCTGCAAGAAGAAATCAGGAGTCGGCGCCACCCCCAAACCAAGGAACCTCAGCACCCTTGGCCATGGCGCATGCACGGAGACCTCCTCGGCGCACTTACCACCTCTCATGGACACCACCCTAGCGCAGCTCCATGCCACCATGAACCCCGCCTCCACTGCCACCGCACTTGAGCAAGTGCCCTGCTTCTCCAGCTTCAGTAACAACAGTGCCAGCAACAGCAGCAGCTATCTGCCCATGGTGGCAGGCAGCAATGGCATGGGCTACCTGGACCATGGCCTCCCTGACTTTGGGAGCTACCTGGACCCTGCCATGAACTGCGACAAGAAGGTGCTCAAGGCTGTGCTGAGCCAGCTGAGCTCCATGGGGGGCGAGGTGGTGCCAAGCCTAGCACCTGAGATGGCTGCTGCAGTGAGCTCCAATTGGATGAACCATTTCTAGGGAGATCTATATATTTATTTCTTTATTTATTCGGACAACATAAGCAGATAGCTGAGCTAGCTAGTAGATAATCTGCAGTGTGTGTGTATGATAAGTTTCATATGAAGTTTGTACTTACGTCTGTTTGGTACTATGGTTTTTTAAGTGTGAGTATAAATAGAGCCCGCAACTATTTTTTTCGGTTGATTTAGGACTATCAGAAATTATATAATGGTTACATTATTTTTTGGAGAACACTCTAGTGTCTGTATATAAGTGTGTATATTCAGAAGCAGAGGTTTGAGTTATCATTACTTTCCATGATTGTTTTTAATCCTATGTCTCCTAAGATGTTTTCTAAGTCGATTCCTGGAAAGTACAACTTGCACTTCTTCAGAAAAGAGCAACTTGGTAAAAAAAAGTGCAAGTTGCACTTCTCACTAAACTGAAGTTACATTTTTCAGAGTTCACTTAGACATAACAAATTTTAGTCGACCTATATGTAAATGGAAAAACAATTATATGAAATTTCATGGTTAATGGATGGATGCATCCTCAAGATCCTTACCAACGTGCTGTTCATGATTCCAAGAACAAATTAGTTCAACTGATTCCACATGCCAGTCCACATGAATAGTCACAGCATTGGAGCTTGTGCAAAATTCAGGAACAGACCAGATGCCGAACACATGCATCAATGAATGGTACTCACCATTTCTTCAAACCTAGATTTTATGTGGTTGCGCACGCAACCTATATTCTCGCTTTTCTTTGCCCACTTCAAAATGTTGAGATTATTATTTTTAGAAATAATTGGTCACCATCATAAGCCGCAGAAGGAGACTTACGTGTAAGCGAGAAATGGACACCGCTACCGACCGATTGGACTAAGGTCAGTGTGGATGCAAGCTCTGGTTGCAAAAATTTACTGACAACCAACGGTGTCATTGCGCACGGACATGATGGTAGGTTCTTTCTTTCATCGTGGAACTATGATGACCGACACGCTAGTCTTGAGAAAATGGAGATGTTACCATGCTTGCATGGGATACCAGAAACTATTAGTTTGCACCAACCAATCATTTTGGATTGTCTAGTCAGCACACTAACAGTGTACCGGGAGTCCGGGACTACCGATCGGTAATACGGGACCTTCGCCAAGAGGTTGAAGGCTCTCTTTTTGGAGATAAAAGTAAAAAATAAATCATTCTCCGGGTAAATTTCATTGCTCATAAACTTTCTAAGTCTTGTAAAAGTGAGATAGGTGTGGTGTTCTTTTGGAACGCTTCTTTGGGTCGGCTCCCTTCCTCGTTTGAGAGTTGATCAAGATTGACCGGTAACAAATTATGTTATTAATTAATATTTAGAGGGTTTAAAAAAATCACGATGAAACATGCACAGTTGTAGATTGTGCTGCCAATATATGCCAACATTTGCCTTGCAAAAAGGAGTTTGCACCTATTTTTTGGATTGCAAATGCTAACCATCTCACTCCGAATTATTCTCCTTTATCAATACTCCCTCAAGTTCCATGATAACTTGTCGTTTGATCATAGTATTCGTTTAACTTTTACCTTTTTTACTACCAATACATATTAAATTATTTTTATTGGGTGTGAGAAATGAATCATCAAACTTGCATTTTGGACACTGTGTTAATGTCCAAAACGATACCTTTTTTGAGACGGGAGGAGGTAGATTAGTGCAATGACAAAGACGCAAATTTATGCGCAGATCATCTGCCATTTTATATCTTTTTGGGCAATGAAAACATACAAATTGATGAATAGTATGTTGAATGGCCCTGTCTTTTCTTCAGTACCCTATTTTGATATGCTGACAAGCTGCATGAGTGAGAGTGTACAAGTACAACCTTTCAGGATACGTCATGTCATAATTACTAGTACCGTATGCGTATAGCAACAAGTCTTGTACATAAATACTATTAATGTGGAAGAGTAAAGTGCGGAAAACAATGGGCAACCAGTACTAGCTTGGATCTGCTCTTATGTTTACACAGGATTTCTTGTCTCAGTTTTATGATTTTACATGAACCACTCGACTTCTAATTTTTTTTACTGAAAAAGTAAGTGAAGTAGACAACTAAAATCAGTATCAATATAGATATTAAACTAAACTTAAGATACTAAAAATTTCCCAACTAATATAAACTACTTCTCTTTAAGATGCAGTTTTTTCTGACAAAGATGTGCCCAAGCACAAAATTACAAAAAATCCGTGTCGGGCCAACAATTTATTTAGGAAAAACAGTCAGCCTACATATATGAGCACATTTAGGGTTGTGGATTAAATAGATTGTTAGGCTGATGAGCTGAACCAGTGGCCATCACTTAGCTCCTAGGTTCATGCTAACTGAAACTTTTTTGGAGCTTCCTCATTGGCTCACATGCATGTTGACAAATCTACATCAACTGACCAACTCTGAAGTTTATTTTCTCATTAAGAAGTGCATAAGCAAGGCTGGTGCTGGATGGATCATCCCAAGCAACCCCAAACAACATCACTGTTCAGGTAATAAAAACAAAAGCTCCATGCAGTTCAACAGGTACAAACTGTTTTGAAAGACCAATCCTCTGACGACGCAGTATCGATCAACATCCAATTGAGCAAATGGATCCAAATGCTGGGACAGTTGTAAGTACTAATCTACAACCACAAAGTAGTACAGTAGAGTTTAATGGTGCAACCACTCGATCTATATATGAGCTGATCCAATTAAAGGCCCCCATAACCAACTGGGTTTATGTGCTTGCACATTTCAGGTCAGGCAAGGTGATACAGCTTCATGCCAAATTCAGCACACTTCAGGACAGCCCCCACATGCACCAGATTGGCTCACAGAGAACCTTTCACATGACATGACAGTAACAGTGTACTTTGTTTTTGGGCAGGAGCTGTCTGAGAGCTCTGAGGACTGCTCACTGGCCTGCGAGGGGAGCGTTGGCAGCGGCGGAGAGCAGGTTCAGGGCAAGCATGAGCGCAACGCCGACGAACGAGGACACGACAGACACGCCTCCACGGGTGCAGAAGGAACCAAACTTGTTGCACACTGGGTTCCAGTGCGAGTGCAGGTTACCATTCTTGCCTAGCTCGGCCATCGAGGCCGCTGTCGCGGCACCGGTGGCCAATAGAACCATAATTACCTGGGACAATGACAATAGAAGGAGGATTTTAGAAAGAAATAAAAAATGTGTTGCTGTCGATCGACACCGGTTTGAAAGTTTGCCAGATGAGCTACAGTACTAGTAGGTGTCTAATCTAGTCTAATCTATACAAGTACATCACCAGCAGTTCTCACTCAAGGCACTGGTTCTGGATAGTTGCAAGAGATCCTTTGATTAGATTGAGTATTGTGCTTTTATGGTAGCACCATCAGAAGGCTCCAAATATCAGTTCTCTGATCAGATTTGGCCGGTTGTACGTCGCGTGATGGCACATCATCAGAAGGCTCCAAAATTCAGTTTGCTGATCAGATTTGGCTGTTGTGCAGCATGATTGTACATGTACAATTCCATACAAGAACATACACCTAATTAGACTCGATTGGTTGCTGATCTCTTATGTGTCTTCGATTAATCTAAAAGGTATATTCTTATGAGCAATAGCCAAGTTTCTCTGTTGAAAGTGTGAACTTACTACTGGATAAGGTTTTCTTTAACTAAGAGTCAAGTGGCATTTAGTTTAACGATGAAATGCGATAAGAGAACAGAAATTACCATGTCAATCATGTGCACCAGTACCAAACGCTGGACCCTTCCCTGCACAAGGCACCTCATAACCAGCACTACCACTAGATTGTACAGACTGGCAACAGCATTGGCTACGACGAAGTACCTGCCAAAAAGAAGAACCCGTCACAGCCGTCGAAAAAATTCGTCAGAGGATGGTAAACAACCAAGCATGAGAGCCCTACACAAATGCAGGCGTGTCCTTGAAATGGGCGGTAAAGGTCTGTGTGAGCGGCCTGGTGCCCACGATGGCCACCACCGCGGTGTAGGACTGCCGGTTGAGCCCCATGACCACGGCTGCCACCGCCGTCGCCGAGAGAGCCGCTGCCCGCAGCAGGGTCGGGTGTAGCCCGATGAGGTTGTGCTTCACCTGTTGGACTGTGCAGGGTGTAGACTGTGCAGAGGGCTTCTTGCCATGCTCAAGGTCCATTTGGTTGTGAAGAACTGTAAGTGAAGACTGAGGAGGTTTAGGTGACCGGAATAGGGAATTTTGGGGTGACATTATATATGATCTGGTGATGCATGGTGGCCATTTTCTTGTCCCAAATTGAGATGATCAGATCTTGCAAGTTTAGGTTGCTTACAAAGCTGTAAATCAGGCGCTACTTTCATGTTTCCGCATTAATTAGTCAACAAGAGAAGTTTTGTTTACAGTTGTCTGAGACTTGTGATAGGAGTAGAAAGGTGAAGTGTCAAATGGAGAAAAAAATTCAGGAATTTGTACCTCTAGTATGAATTAGAGAAGAAATGTGAGGTGAGGGAAAAATGTGGCTCACTTCACTGGCAGAGGACGTCAGTTTCCTGGTTAGGTACAGCTAACAACAATAACTGGGGATTTGACCTTACTGAAAACTTGTAGAATTTACAAATAAAACTGTACCACGTTAAGAACACGACGGGGTGGTGGCGCAGTTGGCTAGCGCGTAGGTCTCATAGCTAAAGCGAGTGATCCTGAGGTCGAGAGTTCGAGCCTCTCTCACCCCAATATTTTTGTTTTACTTCTCTCAAAAATCAAAATACATTTTTTTCTTCCTCCTCAAAAATTTAAAATATGGATGGAGAGCTGGATGAATGGATGATAAGCTATTGTTCTTCCTCTCAACATGAAAATATGCACAACAAGGAGATAGATTTTTCGAATTTCAAACCATCATGCTCAAAATTTTGCATCCCAAATGAAGATATTTGTCAACAACACCAGGAAAAAAAATAAGAACCAATTTTGCCCCATCTCACCACAATTGTTAAAATAGATTATTTAAATACAAGTTTTTTAAGAGATCTGGAAAGATGGCTGCATTTACCATCAACAGTAGTTCCATTTGTCCAGTCTTTTTACCATCAACAATAATTGCACTTGATCCCTAAGGTCCCTTGACCAGTACTCTCTCAAGTACAGTGTGTAAATTAAATACCCACAGTTGCTACTGTATTACACGTACAAATACAGCCACAAATTATACGTGGTCCCTTGACCAATGGAGGAATTAATTTCACACCGCTGATGAGTGCACATATAACTTTCACAAAACTACAGTAATCATCACAATAATTACCGTTAACCAAAGTTATCTGCTGTTATTCATCCATAATGAGAGGCCCCCTCCAAGAAGGAATTTGATCACACGGTGAAGTCCATATTTTACATACACAAGAATCATCAAGGTGTAAACAGACTGCGGTTTTGTCGGTTCTCCGCTCTCTTTCTTTTCTTTTTCTGTCGGCACGAACGGAACAGAACATCTTTATGCTCTTTCGGATTGTTTTCTCTCCCCAAACAGGGGTATAATACAAAGTGTTCCCAACTCCAGATTATACACACATAGAACAGGGCTGCACTTCGTATGCCGCCGACGTGTTTTGCTACTTCTTCCCGCCGGACGTGACCCCTACCACGACGTTGCTCACCTGTGTAAACATCAACAGGTGGTGTGAGGATGAGGGATATGATAGCTTCACTGGGAAATGCAAATACAAATGCAGCCTAGTTGGTATATGGTAGCAAAACGCAGAGACGGCTTTACCAGTTTTCCCTTGTCGTCTACTGTCATTGGATTTTCGACGACCACAGTTACATTCTGCGATTGGGTTGGTGGCTGACAGATAGATACAGGGGAAATGGAGAAAAATTAAAAGAGGTAAATCACATTGGACTTCACTGCAAATTCTCGAAAAGCTCATGATTTTGGACATACCGCCGAGGACGACGAGACACTATATGAAGTTCCGTTTGGCGCGGACATTGTGTGTGGCAATGGTCTTATGGTGTTTATCTGGGATCAAGAAAATAGTTAGTAATCAGCTGATTTCACTGAGCATTTGAGCAAGCGGCATGAAGAGATCCAAAGAAGATATCAACGTACTCCAATATTTGTAATGAAATTGCAGATAGCGCATTTGACAGAAGATGCTCCATATGGATACATTAACACCGTCTGGCACTGGCCGCAGTTCACATGGGCTATACTACTCACTGCATAATGAACAAACAGAATCCATGAAGTGGAGAACAGATAAAACAGAACACATATGATACACAACATCTTTATCACCAAAATGTTACACAACATGTGCATGCAGAAAAGGAGCTTAAACATGCAGGAGACATAGGAAACAGAGAAGGAGAGAACATATACATTGCCAAATCCACGAAGCACATGATACTGTTATATATACTAGTTCACGTATAGGATGTGCTATTCCCCATTTTTATAAGGGTTATGTATATGTTCACCTATACTTTCCCCTTGGCCTCTAGAAAGTACAAGTTGCATATGTCCTCAAATGGTATCAGAGTCATCTAGGTTTTTTTTTCACTACACGCAAGCACAACTCGTGCTCTTGCCACACCGTTAGCTTCTCCTCTTACCCAACGTGCCTCCCAGTGGCTTCTCTGCTCCCTCAACACGCCACTGTGCGTCTCACCCCGACATGCCGCCACACGTTTCAACTTTTGTGGTTCGGATTGGATAAAGCCCGCCTAGCCTCCAGAGTCTGCGTCGTCCTCTTCTGCCAACCGCCGCCGCTGCTGCCATCTTCACCTGATGCACCGTCTTCTCCTGATACGCCATCTTCTTCTGATGTTCCTGATGCGCCTCTTCTCTTGATGCACATTCTCCTTCTAACGTGCCACTTCTCTTGATGCACATTCTCCTTCTAATGCGTCACTTCTACTGGTGAGCCATCTTCTCCGGATGAGTCATCTTCCCCGGTTGTGACTATCTCCTTTCGATGTGCCTCTTTCTCCTAATGAAGCATCATCTTCACCTGATGTGCCACCTCCTCCTACCTATGGCTATGGGCTATGGCCACTGTGCCTGTCCGTGTCTAACTATTGATCACTTTGGTTTTGCCGGCGCAGCTGTTCTCGAGCCAACTTTTTATCATGATGTTGCTCTTCATTCGGAATGGCAGCATGCGATGGCAGAGGAGCTTGCTTTCCCTGAGCACACTGACACTCGGGGATCATGTCTCTCTTCCTCCACAGATTTGGCGCATCACTTGTAAGTGGGTTTACAAGGTTAAGACCCACTCAGATGGCTCTCGAGCGCTACAAGGCTCGTCTTGTGGCATGTGGAAAATTGATCCTATGGATTTCATGACACTGTTTGCACCCTTGCTGTGGCCTCTGTTCGCCACTGGTCTTAGTGGTAAGTTAACTTTTAAGGCTTTGGCCTTGACCATATGACCAACAAGTCAATAATGCAGGTTATGGTATAAAACACCAAATAAACAGTAACGCACACAAATACTATCTAATATTTATAGTTAGAAACATTGTGAAACTGCTGCGGTCAGACTAACTAGAGAACCAGACAATTTGAACCTGTGGAAGTTTTTTGCTAATTTAGCTACACCCTAGGGTAATGATACTAATTTCTTAAGGTCCCGTAGCATCAATTTCTCTCACCTAGGTTCTGTGCCCGAGTAACCATTTCTGACTTTATATAACAGACATTCCATTCATATATGGTGAAATGCCCACAATACTACGAATTCAATTTACGAACTCAAGGATCTACAAAATAATTGAACACATACATCAGTACCTGGCGGTGCTGGTCTCGCAAGATTGACTGTATCACAACATGAGCATCTGACGGTAGTAGCATTGCGAGTATACATCAACAAAGTTCGACAGCCGACACATATAAGCTGAGCCATCTCCATTCCTGCAGAATAAATTTACTTATTCTTTCGTAAGCATGTCAACTAGATGTTTGAAGCACTACCAACAAGCCAAGAGCTCACAATAGTATGCAGCTACGATGCTAGGAATGGGTAAAAGATCACCCACTGTCTAATTTCAAATGCATAAGTTGTCCCTTTTAATCAACAACAAAATATTGTAAATAACTACTAAAGTATTCCCTCCGTTCCACAATATAAGATGTTTTAGATTTTTGCTACATTCACACGTATACATATGTATTTAGACACCTTTTAATATATAAGTTCATCCATTTTAGTCCGAATCTAGACAACATGTGCAACACCTACAACATCTTATATTGTGGAACGGAGGGAGTACTTGCTATACGGTAATAGATCATAAAAGATAGAACAAGCACATGAGGGATAACGCCACCCAGAGCAAGCAAGGAAGTTGTATCAGACATGGCAAAGCAGAATATACACTCAAAATACGAGGCTGAGAAGGTTTGCGGTGAATCTAATGTAAACAACAAGACCATTTAAGCAATGACAACAGAAGGGCACTATCAGCTACCAAATTTTGCTAAGACCAACCAATACGGATCAAGAAAAAGACAAATTTGTAAGGGGACCGTGCATAAGAGGGTTGAAAGTAACCACACAAATGTAGGTAGATTGGTCATATATGGAAGGGAAAAGCTCATCCCTCTGCCACCAGTCATGCAAAACGTCATATTAGCATCCTAACCGGCACTGATATCATTACCTCTATAACGCACTACCAACATGTCATAGAGCTCTGACAACATTTATAATTTCAAAACACAGGAAACAGGCAAGTGGTGCCTTGGGATGGTGCGCAGGAAATAAACACGGGAAATGAAGAGCGAGATTAGAGAGAGGCAGAGAGAAGGTGCATTAGAATAAAATGAGGTTTGAGCTCTTGTTGAGATTCCTATGGATTTGAGGCATAGGATTTTGGCAAACCCAATCCTATGATAGAAAGGATACGTATAGGAAAAAATCCCAGAGATTTAAAAAGTTCTAACAAAAATCATACAGTCCAAATAGGCTCTCAGTTTGTTAGGAATTATCTTACCAACCTCCAATCTTTGTGACACCCACGCCTTTCTGATCAGATTTGGGCATGTTAATTCAGTAGAATTAAACCTAGAAATGGAAAGCACATTCTAGGAATCTACTATCCTAGGCTATACAATTGCTATGTCCCATGACGTGCTATTGTATTCATCAGTGTTCCCAATTCTAGCAGGGCTAGCTCTAAATGTTATACACTACTACATATAGCACGTAATCCAGATAACCATGGACGAAACTGAACACCACACGATCCTTGTTCCTCTGGTTCCCGAGTGTAAGATTACACAGCTGAGAAAACACAAAGCTCGGACACGGCCGTTACCTGGAGGCGGCGCGCTGGTGACGGCGCGGCAGACCGCGCAGCACACGCTGGGGGCCCCTCTGGGGTAGAGTAGAAGGCTCCTGCACCCATGGCACACGATCTGGCTCTGCATGCCTGCAGAAATTCCGCCGCGGTCAGTCAGCGCGTAGCAGCAGCAGACGATTTCATACCAATCATCGAGAAAATGCGATTAATTAGCGAAGGGGCGGACGGAATCATCGAGGAAAAGCTCCAATTCTGTAACCAAGGACCACGAATCCTGCTACTCCCCCCTGACCGCCCGTCGATTTCTCCGTCCCGGCAGGAAGCTGCGGCCCTAGCCGTGCCACCCAATCGGCGGAATAGCAAGAAAAGCATCGGATTTGAGCGACGCTCACCTCAGGAACCGGGCCGCGAGGAATCCCTCCCAAGAACCGGTCTTTTTTGCGGGAGGCGCCACCGATCTGGGCTACCTCGGCGGAGCGGGCGGGCGGGTGGAGACAGCTAGCGGCGGAGGAAACAATGGGTTGGATTTATTTGGGAGGCGGACGAGAGGTCGGAGACGACGGAGGAGGAGACCGCGTTCGCGTTGCGTCGGCCTCACTCTTCTTCTCTCCTCTTCCTTTTCTTTTTCCTCGTCTTTCGTCACATGTAGTACGAGTCTACGACCGTCTCGTCGAGAAATTAACCCCGTTTAACCATACATTTTTCCCTCTTAAAAACAGTTAATTACTTTTTTCATGAAGATGATAAGAAAAACGTGGGGTAAATTTTGGAGAAAATGCGTTGAGAGGATTTCTCCACCTATTTTTAGACTTTTCGGGAGAGAACCGTCGGTGACCGCCGTCCCGCATGTGAGTTCGATTCAAATTTTCATTTTGAATTTGACATGCTTAATTGGAAGCAGGTAATAATTATAAAATAGGTGCTTGCAAATTTCTCCAATTAACGATGTCAACGGATAAGAAGATAAGATTAAGATGACGATGATGTTGAGGACAAGGGGGAGAGTGTTGTGTCGGATGTCGGTATCACTTGTCACTTCCTCTCATTTTCTTTCTCATTCCTCACATACCCACATGTTTGAAGAGTAGTCTTGAAAGACCATGTCAAGAAACTAATACTCACATGTGAAGAGTAGTCTTGAAAGACCACTTCGAATTTGACATGATTAATTGGAAGCGGGTGATAATTATAGAACATGTGCTTGCAAATTTCGCCAAATAACGATGTCCATGGATGAGAAGATAAGATTAAGAGAGTTGGTAACGATGACGCATCGAAGGAGGAGAAGTGTTGTGTCGATAGAACGTCGGTATCTTTGTTCTCATCCTTTACTTCTCTTTCCATGCATCGCATACTCACATGTTCCAAGAGGAGTCTTGGACGACCATGTCAAGAAACGCATAATCCAGCCATTTTGTTACTCCCTCCGATCCATAAAAAGTGTCGTCCACTTAGTACAAAATTTATACTAACTTAGTATAAAATGAGCGACACTTTTTATAGACGGGAGGGAGTATTTTTTTCCAATTATCATTCTTCTTTAATACGGAGTAGATGGGGTTTTCTTAGGGATAAGTAGATAGGAGAAATTTGGCATATATTTTCTGCTTAACGTTTTTCCAATACTTTGGATAATTATGACAATTAGTGGTGCCGAGTATCGTGCAATTGAAAATGCTCCCATTGTGGTAAGCATGTGTCGGTTGTAATGTGTGTAACTAGCACACATGATCACCTGATTTGCAAAAAATCACGATTTCTCGTATGTGTCGGTGATTTATCTTACACATGATTTCTAACTGTTATGGTGTCACGCTGACAAAACCACTGAGCAAAACAGCCTAACACCTGAGGGGATCGCGATGTTGTTGCTGACTTTTTCCAAAACTTCTGGGGGTACATGGACTTATTTCTTGTTATTTGTATGTGTATTATTTGTAAGAGTAAAAAACGAGTTGGTTGGTTTTTTTTGGGGTACATAGTGTGTTTTCTAGAATTTACAACTCGTTATTGTACTGATTTCACAAGAAAAATGGTAGAGGTCAGCTCCAGTACCAAGAGGTGAGTCTAGGGGGCACGCTCCTTTCAAGAGTTGAGGGACATTGTGTCGGACCGTTCAGTTTACAATCGGCACGAGGCCGACTGATATATCGTATCTCGTATATGTCCAACATCTTGTAAGAAGTGGCACTAAGCAAAACCTTGAAATGAAACGTGAGGAGGAAAGGGGCCATGGAATACTCGTGAGGTCGACTGGCGACGGTAGGAAAACGATGACAAAGAGGGGTGGTTGGCTTGTACCAAATGGGTAATAAGCGTTCCTCCTTTCGGGCTTAGGGGATTGAGGAGGAGTGTAATGAACGTAATGAGCAAAATCATGGTGGGAGAGGCGGAAGGAGATACCGTGAGGAGTTAAGCAAGCCGAGACACAAGGTAATGCAGAGGAGGCTTGGAGCAGAACAGGGAAGCCGGTGAAGAAAAATGATGCATGGGTATCGGTGAGCTTGACCACAACCAGCAGTGAAGACAACGACAAACGAAGAGGAGTGGCTGATTGATAATCCTCAAGTGTAAGGGATAGTCGTAGCACATTTCGATAAGTATTATATCCCCTTGCCATATTTATGAATAATCAAGGAAACTATTAAGGCAAAGTCTAACCACTGCATTAGCCACAAGATAAAGACAAAGTCTATGATCCATGGCGGATGGTGGTGGGGGAAGATTTGGCCCGGTACTCCTTCAATAAGCTCGCGTTTCATCTTTCAAATCTGGAGGGCGCTGGCTTTGCAGGTTCGTCTGAAGAGGATCTTCTTCCTCTCCTCTCTTACCATCAAGGTGATGGACGACGAATGGATAGAAGAGCTTCGCTGCCTCCATGTGTACGACGGGGTTGGTTTGTTGCAACTTTTCAGAGCTTTCTCTTGGCGGTTTCTCTGCGGCTTGGTGCCGTCATGTCATCGAGTCTGATAGTTGGAAGGCAGCTGCTCCAGGCATTCATCAAGCGGCAATTCAACCTCCAGGCCGATGTGCCAAATCAGAGGCTTGTCTTACTCTCCCTCCATGTAAAAAAAAGACTCCCTGAAAATAATCTCCATCTCCACTACTAATAAACAAGCCAACATCAGTTCGGCTACGTGCATCCCCTAAACATCTTAACTAACACTGCACCAGCCCCACCAATCAGGTCTCCGTGTACACATAGCGATTAATAATGACTGACTCGGTACTCCACCCCCGGAGAGGAAATCCCCACGCCCCAATCTAACCACGTCGCCACATCCCTTACCCCACACGATACCATCCCGGTCTCACCGCCCCCCCCCCCCCATAGCCATGCCCAGATGACGACGAGGACGCCACCACTGCCCCGCTGGAGACGCCACCGCCTCCGCACTGCCCGGACGACGACAACGCCGCAACCGCCGACGGGAGAACGCCATCGCTGCCACACTGCCGGCGGGAGGACGCCGCCACTGCCCGGGACAGGACGACCACGCCGCCGCACTGGCCTTCGGAGGACGACCACTGCTCGGACAAGTCCACGATCTCCCTCTCCCTCCCACGATCCCTCATGATCCCCATCGACCCCTCCATCTTGGATGGCTGCGGCTTGCGGTCTCCTTCCAGGCTTCCACGCCGGTAGTGTCTGGCTCTCCACTTGTCGGCGCATGCGACCGTCCCACCGGCAGCCAGCACTCCTTGCTTCCGCGTACACTAAGAGTCCGCGGACCTCCGCATATATGCCACATCTAGCACCATTTGATTTAAGTGCGCGAATATCTCTTTCCTCGATGGCCACGAGCACCTCTGTTTGGAACTTCTTTGGTTGATTTGAGCACGGACTAGCCCTTCTGCCCATGATAATCGACAATCGCAGAAGAAACAATTGATTCCAGTCGCTGTATAGTCGCAGCAACCAGTGACGTGATGAAGCCGTCGAGCTTGAACGACATTGGCACGACTTAGGCAATGAATCTTCAATGGTATGTGGTCTTCATTCCCAAGCATTATTTCTGCAGTATATTTAATTTCGTTTCTCTCTCTAATTTCCCCCCTCCTTGTTTCTGCCTTGGCCTGGAGCTATGACGCCATACTCAAAAGGCGTCGAACTTCTACGCCTACACGAAAGCATTTTCTCTGATGCTGCCCTGCAATAGTGTAATTGATGTTCAACACCATCAACATCACCCACTCCATTTCTACAGCTCAGCTCAAGTTCGTCTCAGTTTTTCTTAGGTAAATGTCATGGGTGCCCAGCAGCTGCTTGTGTTAATTACCCAACGAGAACTGTTTCTTTTAGAGATACATTTTGTTCAAGAAATTGATTTTTTTTAATTTATCAGTATGTCTCTGTATTAGTATAATGTGTAGGTGTTTTTATAGATTCTTAGATTCCATGGTGCCGATACACACGATGTTACAGGCGGCAGGTTAACTCAAATGCTACTACAGGGATTTGGTTTTCCTTCAGATATGTGTGTGTACATCTCATTCTCTAGTAGCGGGAGTTCCCTCAAACCAGTACCCCCGAAGCAGATATTCATTTGGTGACAACCCATAGCGATGCCCCCCACCCCTCGAAGCAGTACTCGGATGTTAGCTGCTGTCCTGAACTTATTTATTTCAAGAGAAAGGGAGTCTTGGTTCTGACAGTGTAGCTCCTTTTTCTTTGTACTGCATGCAGCTTCCATGGGGTATTATGTGCTAATTTATTTTACAATATGAACTGTTGCAGCTTCTATGGGTATTATGTGCTAATTTATTTTACAATATGGACTCGTGCAGCTTCTATGAGTGCATCTTCTTGCTTGATGTAGCCTTTACACACATGGCTTTGATGTCTAGATCAGTAACTTGTCTATTGTACAAGCTAACAATTAGCTTGTGCTTAGATATTTCTGCATACTGGTGTTTCGTTTCAATTTAATATGTTGCCTGGGTGGATATTTTTCATGTTATCTGGACAAGGCCCTTATTGGCTTATTGCAGTTGTACCATATTTGTATTCTAGAAAAAAAAATTATTTGACGAAACAATTCAAATTAAGTATGATATATCGGAACCTGGTTAACTGAAAAAATGGCTACTGTGATTTCATTCCAGCTCTGAACTTCTGTACTACGCTCATCATTTACTTATGTCGAATTTTTGTTTTCAAGCACATAACTTTATTACACAATGATCTATTTATTTTTACACTTCTTTTAGTTGAGAATCAGTTTCTGTGGGAAGAAAACTCAAATGTATGTAGCATTCTCCTTTTATTGTATAAATTCAGGCGATTCCATATGTACCATAGGTGCAAAATGTGATGCTGGCATGGCTTAAGTTGTTTCGGTTGTATGTTTGTAGCTTTACTCTTTTCATGTTTATTTCTGCATCTAAAATTCATTATATTTGTTCCAGGTCCATATATTATGATGACTTGCATGATATGATGTTCGACAACATATATGATTTACGAATCCTTCTATGCTGACTTTGAGGATGGTAGCGTTCTAGGCGTAATTTTTTTCTTTATGTCATCTGTAGCCCGGCTAATTAAATGCTTTGAAGTAGGTCTATGAGAGTATCCTTCATGTGAGTATGGAGAAGTAATGAATATCTGAGGAAGTACTTCTGGTTGTGGCGGTAAGGGGTTGAACTGCTCTCAGTCCTGCATGGAAGGACCGCCAAGTACTTGGGTGCTTGGCCCTGTTCAGCAATTATATTTGAGGGTCGCTACCGTGTATCTTCATCCATTATTTTGAAGGGTCCTAGCGATCGGAAGAAGTTCAAAATATATTTGATGTATGTATCTTCGCATGTTTCCCCCTATCTTGTGATGCATGCTTCCCCCTATGTATTTTTCGTTGTCATCTCTGTATTTTGTACCTTATCACAGGTAATGAGTAGCTTATAGGCCATTCGCGGCCTTTCCCGGTTAAAAAAGAATAGTTTTGTTGAGGATGTATTACCAAGGATTTCCATACGGCCTTAACCACTCAATGAAAGGTCATGGGCGAAAAGAACTTGCCGGAAAATTGATCACAGTAAAAACTTCAATAAGGAAATCTGTCACATTTCTTTTTATAATTGGACACATTAGTTATGATGCTTTGTGCTATACAACAATTCAATTTTACTGTTCGTAATATGTTTGCCTGAATATACATCAGTCGCTACGTGTTTGCCTAAATATACATCAGTCGCTACTTACTAGTCTATACCTAATAATAAAAGCACTAAGGTTTCTTCCGGTCCGTTTTTTCTTACCCCTATATTGCGGTCGTAATTACATCCTTTGCCACCGGTAAGTCACGTACCGTTTCGCTTGACGGAGGGACTCGCGACCTCAAACGAACCAGAAAAATCTTCGTTGCTGCCTACCCCATCCTCCCCTGTGCGCTTCCATGGCAGCACGCAGACGCAGCCCCGGCGACCCAGCCCAGAGCACTGCCCCCGGAGACCCGCCACTAGCACGCCGACGCGACAGCCTACCCCAGCGCGCCGCCCCCGCGACGCCGCCGCGACAGCCTACCCCAGCGCGCCGTCCCCGCTACCTGACTCGGCGGACCACAGAGCGACTCCCCATGATCCCCATCGCCACGCCAGATCCGGTGTTGGCCGAACTCCGAGTATCCTGACCGGACGGCCTAGATTAACGCCGCCGGCTTCCCCACGAGAGACCTGCGCCACCCCATCGCCGGATTCTCCACGCGACGTGGCCGCTCGGCATGTCGATCCTCTTCGTGCTGAGCCGCCGCGAGATCAGGTTTCGCGTTCCTCTCACGACCAAGTCTGTCCCTCCGTGGCCATACATGTTTTTAATTTTAAATTTTATTTCTGCTGAGCAGATGGCAGCTCGAAGGACAACTGCAGGAGTAAGCAATCCGTTCTTATGGGTCTCCTCTCCTTACAAACATGTAGCAGCAGGTCGTGACCTTCTCCTCGCTGTGCGCAAGTGTCAAACTACCATTCCTTCAGTTCAGGTCTTCTGATCTTCTCTACCTATCCATGACATGTGCAATGGCATGCCTCAGATAGAAAAAATACACGTGACCCAGTGGTCATTCTAAAGCTCTGCTTAGCAATACAATGCATTAGATCTCAGGCAAAGAATATATTACCACATTCCACACCAGCATACGAGGCGAAATATGAGAGGACAATAAATGGATAGCATTAGTGTTACTTATCTAATTATCTGATTTACCAAGCAAAGTAGCAGACTTTATGCAACTTATTTTTTCATAGTAGCTTAAAAAGATAAGCTACGAAATTGTTTCCATTTCAGATGAGATTTGTATCTATCAGCTAAATGACTGAAAGAGGCATCGGCCTATATTTAGTTAATCTATTCTGAATTGGGTACTTCAGTTGTCATTTCAGTAGTTATCGTGTTGGTTGTATACATTACTACACATAAGATATTCTCTTATTAGTTTTCACTTGTCTAAGATAAAGTTATGAGATAGATGTAGGTTTGATGCCATAGATGACCGAGTTCTGCTAGAATAGTGTACTAAACTTCAGTACTTTGGATTTGCTAGCTTTGGAGAAAATCATGTTGTTCGAGAATAACGGCCAATTCTAACTTAATAATTAAGATGATGTTTCTGTTCTACCTTTCTATCAGACTAGATTTTAATGAAAAAAGAATTTTATTGTATTTGGAATGTTATGTAGGAGTATTACTTTTTATGAATGTGAATTAGCATGTGTATTATATTTTCATGTGTGAAAAAAATTTAAGAATCCGTAGCAACGCACGGGCATTTTAACTAGTAGTCATGAAAAATGGAAAATGACCTTTTGCCCATACGTACGAAAGTAAGAAAAGGCCCACAGAAGCCGAAACGGAAAAGGCTTACTAAAGCCCAAATAACATACAACCGACCTCACGGGCTATAGGCCTATTAGCCGACCGCACCGTCACGGAAAAACAGTCGCTCGCGAAATAGTCCCCGACGCGCTCCCTCCCTCCCTCCGTTGTGCCCTCGAATCCGCTCGGCGGCCGGCGGCGAACTCCGACGGACAAGCCAGTCACCAGCGGCAAGGTACTACTCACCCCTTTCCAATTTCGATCCCCCAGCTTGCTCCGTCCCGTCGTGTTGATTTGATTGGTCGAAACCCTCCGTGAAACCCTAGGTTCTGATTCGAGATTCGTCCGCGTCGACGTCTCCCAGGTCCAGGGTACCGGAGAAGGCGCGGCGGGGGCCATGGAGGAGGACGCCGAGGGCATGGACCGCCTCGACATGGACGGCGACTTCGTGGGCGGCCGCTTCGGCCGCGACGGGGAGTTCTACTACCAGAGCCGCCGCCAGCGGGCGCCCCAGACCCGCGACGACGCGCTCTACGGCGTCTTCGCCGAGGGGGACTCCGACTACGACTCGGAGGAGGACGAGGCGTCGCGCCGCCGCCGCCGCAGCAAGCGCCGCAGGGACGACTCCGAGCCCGACCTCACCAGGCCCGTGCAGTTCGTCTCCAAGGGCATCAGTGTCCAAAAGCCCGAGGAGGAGGGCGAGGAGCAGCAGAGGCCTGGGCTTGGCCAGGCCGGTGCCGCTGTCACCGCCTCCGCCTCCGAGGAGGAGGATGCGGCAGAGGAGGACCAAGACATCGACCTGCCCACGGGGTTCGGGCAGCGGATCGCCGAGGGTGCGCGCGCGAGGCGGGAGGAGAAGGAGCGGCAGCAGGAGTCAGCCAAGCGCCGGCGCGGCGCAGCCAAGGCGGGGTTTGAACCTGGAAAACCGACACCGGCCCCTGGGAGCCTGCAGTCCAACACGAAGGTGGCTAAGATGATGGCCATGATGGGGTACAAGACAGGAGAAGGCCTCGGCAAGAATGCTCAGGGAATCACCGCACCAGTGGAGACCACCTTGCGCCCCAAGAACGCCGGACTCGGAAGCGTCGAGGGGTTTAAGGAGCCCAAAGCTTTCACTCCCAAGGAGACCTTACAGCCCCCACCTCCTCCACCGCCTGCCAAGAAGGAAAAGCAACGGTGGTCCAAGAAGGCCAGCGCGAAGAAGGTTCAGGTCTTGACAAAGAATGAGCTGCTGGCAAGGCGCGCCGAGCAGGAACAGGACGAGGAGCCCACGTTTGTCCAGAAGGTGATTGACATGCGAGGGCCTCAGGCTCGTGTGCTGACAGACTTGAAGGGTCTCAATGATGAGCATGAGATGGAGGCAAATGACGTGCCGATGCCGGAGTTGCAGTACAATGTGTGGCTGCTTGTTGACGAGACTGAGGCTGAAATTGTCAGGTTGGATGGGCAGCTGCGGCGGGAGCAGGAGAAGGTGGCTAGTTTGGTGCGGGAGAAGGAGAAAGTAGCAAAGCAGGAGGCTTTCCAGAAACGCCAGCTGCAAGTTATGGAGACAATTGCAGGTGTGCTGGAGCAGGTCCGGGTTGATGACACCGCTGGTTTGCTCACTCTGGGAGGGTTGCTTAAGACCTTCCAGGAATTGAAGGTGCAGTATGAGGAGGAGTTCAAAATGTGCAGCGTTGCATGGGTTGCTTGCCGATTTGCGCATCCACTACTTATCCGGATCTTTCAGGGGTGGCAGCCGCTGCAGAATCCATTGTTTGGCTTGGAGGTCATGTCATCGTGGAAGGATTTGCTGCAGGGAGACCAGCCATATGACTTCTCAGATGCTACTGAATCAATGGCTCCATATGCACAGCTGGTCAGCGAGGTCATCCTACCAGCTGTGCGGATATCAGGAACTAATTCATGGAAGGCTAGGGATCCAGAACCAATGCTCCGTTTTCTCGAGTCATGGGAACGGTTGCTGCCCCCTATCGTGCTCCATTCAATATTGGAGCATGTAATCATGCCGAAGCTCACAGCTGCAGTCGAATCTTGGGACCCACGGAGCGAGAATGTACCAATCCATGTATGGGTACACCCATGGTTGCCAACTCTAGGGCAAAGGATAGAGACATTGTGCCACTCTATTCGGTACAAGCTGAGTAGTGTCCTCCATGTATGGCAAGCTCACGATTCATCAGCTTATGCTGTGCTATCTCCATGGAAGGGTGTATTTGATCCAGCAAGTTGGGAAGACTTGATAGTGCGTTATATCATTCCTAAACTGAAAATGGCCCTCCAGGAGTTCCAGATCAACCCAACAAGCCAGAAGTATGACCAGTTCAACTGGGTTATGATTTGGGCTTCTGCTGTCCCGGTACACCATATGGTCCATATGTTGGAAGTTGATTTCTTTAGCAAGTGGCAGCTGGTTTTATACCACTGGTTGTGCTCACCAAATCCTGATTTCAATGAGATAATGAATTGGTATAAGGGCTGGAGGGGGCTTTTCCCACCAGAGTTACTCGCCAATGAACGCATACGGATGCTTCTAACAGCTGGTCTTGAGATGATGAACAAAGCTGCTGAAGGGCTTGAGTTGGCGCAGCCAGGGGCTAGGGAGAATGTTGGCTACTTGAGAGCAACAGAGAAGCGGCAATTTGATGCAGCACAGCAAGCATCGCAATACCACCATGCTGTGCCAGGAGCAGCCATGTCAGATATGAGCTTCAGGGACTCTATTCAGGAATATGCAGTTGACCAAGGTTTGCTGTTTATGCCTAAGGTTGGCAAGTTCTACAACGGCCTGCAAGTGTATGGATTTGGCACTGTGAGTATTTGCATAGATTCTGTCAAGCGACTACTCTATGCTCAACTTCAAGAGGGAGCTGAACGGTGGAGTTCTGTGTCTCTTACGCAATTGGTGGAAATGAACAGGATGGCAAGACCACGTTAAGAGATCATCTATAGCTTTCAAGTTTCATGTGACCATTTTTCCTGCCGTGTAGGTAGTCTTCAAATGTGTCTTGCGAGCATTGTTGTAGAATTTTACTTGATAAAGAACAAAGATTATGATGATGTATCTGAATGTGATTTTCCACACTTCAACATGGAACTCAGTTGTTACTGCCCTAGAATGAATAATTGATGCATAACTATTTCTAGCTGTACATCGAGATATTTTATTTCTTAAGGTTTGTTGTTATTTTGGTAAAGTTCATTTCTTGTTTTGTTCCTGAGATAATCGAATGCGCTCACACTAGGATTATTAATGTGCATCTAGCTTTTATCACTATGTATTGAAGATTCAGGAAACTACCACATGTATTACTTTTGGATGGTTGAATGTTTTTTGCTCGATGCCATGCTCAGCTGTTAACATGACATTTTGGGTTATTGCTGTGCATGGCTTTTGCTGTGTTGGGTACATATATTTTGGACTTTTGGTTGCAGCAGTTTATCCAGTACCTTTCTTCTTTACTTACAAAAGGAAGATGACAGTAAGTAGTTTTGCTTAAGTCAAGCTTACCCATACTGTTTGTCTCATATTTAACTTCTTGTAAGGTTTGGAATCTAGATGCCCTGTCTATTTGTATACAAGGTGGCTTCCACCGGAAATTAGGGAAGTTTCGTCAAGGCTAATTTTTGATAATACTTTTCAGTATTTTGAAGGTTCCTGTATCAACCATTGCTCTCAGTTTATTGGAACTGCAGTTTCGAGGTTCCTCTTTATTTCAGGGCCAGATCTGGTAAGAGATATTTATATTAAAAATGTCTACTCTTCTGTACCTAGACATCTTCACCTATTTCGCTCTATGGCTGTAATGCTAAAATCGTAGTCATTTCAGATTAACCTGCTGATGCATTTGATGGACAGAGTTTACATTGTCAGTTGGAAACTATCGACATTTCAGAATTTCATTTTTGTCTGTTTCATGCTGTGGAATTCACCTGTTCTTCATTGCTGTATACTTGACTAAACATTCATGTAGTTATTTATGCGGACACAAAAATGAGTAAATTACCGTTTGTCATTGTCCGACTAGTGTTTCCATGTGATCTAGTTCCTATTCAGGTTCTGTGGATAACTGACTTACATATATATGGTTTATGTTACCAAAATTACAATTAAGAAAGGTTAAGTGAGACCCCCTAGCAAGCCCTCTGGAGCTATCCACGATAGCAACGTGGCTGATGCTGGCTGGGCAAGGAAACGTACTGCCTCGTCTCGATGGAGTCAATTGTACTGCCTCGCTCGTACAATTTGTACTGCACGCGGGCGAGGAACAAGCAAACGAGAAAACACGAGTCGCCGCAGGCAAATCTTCTGCGCGCTGCAGCCACCACACTACACCCCTTCCCCTCACCCGCTGCGCCGCAGGAGAGCGCTGAGAGCCGCCATTGGAGTTGGCGAGGAGGACCTCGTGGGGAGGCAGTCCACTTATCCTATTCCATCTGCTCAGGGTTTGTGGCCGAGTGGGAGGCAGCTTTGGTGGCGGCGGGTCGAGGGCCACGGGATCGACGCTGTCCATCTCCTCGTTCCCAGTTTATCGGAGTTCGCGGCCCAGTCGGCGGCAGGGATGGTGGCGACGGGTCGACGTGCATCTTCATCGCGTGATGGCAGCCTTTGGAGCTCCGCCGCCTCCCCCTCGCATGGTACACGGCCGAGATCCACCTGTTTCTGTACAGGTACTTATGCATGATTTCAGCTTTGCTTCAGACCTTTAGTCTCTGTACAGTTTCTGAAGCCTTGTGTACATTTATTATTGTTCTTCTCCAAGAATTATTGATCCTGCAAAATAAAACAACCCACTGGACAGTTGCTCTTTTGGAACCTGACTCGAAGGGAACTGTAAAAAAAATGCCATGTCCAGTCTCCATACTTTTGTCTGAAGACCAGTTTCAAGGTTCTTCTCCAGGTGCTGGAGTTTATCAACACTCAATACCTCAAGCTCCTCACCTCTACTTACAAGGCTAAGTGCAGATGGAGTTATATGTAGCTTCTGAAGTATTGGGAAGCTATAAAGTACAGTACTTTGCTAGCTAGAGTGAGGGGCAAGGGTAATTGTTTATGTTCAAGTATATGTAGATTTTTTATGTAGATTGTTAGACTAAGAAAAGAATCATGGGATGCTTGGTCAAGTATTTATTTTCCTCATTTTATGAAATCCTCAAAAAATGGGTTGTTTGTAAGGTGATCAGAGAAGTGTGAGGTGACATATGTGCCATCCGACCATCTATTTCCAAATCTGGTAGAATGGTTCTAATTTCCTCACTATTCTCGAATTTCAGTTCGTCTACTCATCATGTTCTAATTTCCTCATGCTGGCTGTTAGCTCTGAGTGTATGTTGGTCAAGCGTCCTAATGGTAGAAAATTGATTGCAAGTTGGTGGAAATATCTCTCTGTTTTATCCGTGCTTCATCGACATCATGCTTTTACTCTTTGAGAGTTGGAGCCGCGGGGCGCATAATATCGCTAGGAGGTATGTATTCAGTCATGTGGACATTTCTGAGATGCTCTTGACTATTGATCATGCAGGTTGTTTGCGTGATCAAATAAGCGTGAGGCGACAACACTGCCTCATCTTATAAAATTCTTCAGAAGGAAGGACTGGATAAAGTTGACCTTGTAGCACTATCAAGTATGGCGCCTCTTCAATGTTTAAGTACAAATTTAAGGTAAAGTAGTAACACAAAAAGGTTTGTTAGGAATGTTAAGTAGCCTGGAAGTTTTCAGTTGCTCGTATTCTCTACACATGCATCTTGTCATAAACTTAAGCTTGAAAAGACAGTACTATCATATAGTGGATAAGGAAAGGACATGAAGTTGTCAGTAATAATAGTATCTGCTGAAAAAGATGATTGGAGCAGCATAAAAGTAAAGAAAACTTAAGATCATAATTATATTAGATGTTTCAGTTAGATCATCGTTTTAGCATTTTAAACTAATAGTGGAATATCAAATATAATTCCCATATGTGTCAGTTTCAAGCAATGGCTCTACAATCAGCATAGAGATAAACAACAAACAGACATGACACTGGAGAAAAGGTTTTATTACACATTGGCATCAGTGTCCCCACTCACTGGAGGTAATAACAACACAGCCCCACTCGATTTTGTCAGCCCTTTAAGATTTGACAATAACTATTACAAGATGATAGTGGAGGGAAAAGGTATTTCAATTCAGGTTTTGTGGACCAGAAACGATCCAGAAATATCACATCTGGTCACAAGTTACGCAGAAAATGAATCATTGTTCTTTGAACACTATGTGAACTCAATAATCAAAATGGGTAACAGAAATCCCCTCTTGGGTTATGATGGACTAATCTGTAAGAACTGTCGCAGGGTTAATCAGGTCAGCCATGAACGGTCACCACTCCCCATCCCTGCCTATTGGCCACCCAAAGTTGAGCTCCTTATTCACTCGTAGCAGATCTTGGTGGCGCCAGTCGCTCGAAATTACGCCTATGTAGCCATGTAGGTAATCAACAACTCCCGTTCTCTTTCTTATTTCTAGATTGTTGATGGATTCATCTTGATCTGACATGTTAGCTTGTGGTCTCGTTCTTTCCTTTTTATGCCAGGATGTGATTCTTTTTCCTAAGATGAGTTGGCAACACTTTCATGGTACTGACAGGTGATTTACGATTTTAGATTTTCTGCTCTAAGATATATATGCTACTCCCTCTGATCCCTTTTAAATGTCGCAAGTTGTATTACGTTTTGTACGCACACAGCTCTCTTTCCATGACACTAAATTCGGATTGGAGGGAGTAACAATTTTCTCTACTTGCCTGCTTTACACATGTTCAGCTGTGACTTGGAATGTTTGGGTTTGGGTGGCGGGAGATTCCTACACCGGTGGTGACAACGGCCAACATCGGTGCATGAGGATTCAGTGGTTGTCTCTGGCGTGGGTGAATCTATATTATTATTTCGTCATGAATGCTAATAATAAGAATTGCATTCTAGAAAATTATGGATAGAGAAAATGCTTTGTGGAAATCTGCGGTTTGATTTATGCATGTGGGGTTGCTATAACCCATTGGCATGTTTCACTCTGTCAATTGTGGATTCTCTTGAACATAATCAGCACCCTTTATTTGATTTAGGCAACACACTCATATCAGCACTATTGTATATCTTCTGTTTTAGCCAAAAAACACACATTAGTAGTTTTGCAAATCTTGATTGATTGTGGTATTTTCATTTACTTCTGTTTTTTCTATCATGGAACCTTATGGAATTATTGGAGCTATATGTGTTTTTTCTGATATACTATGTGACATATCTTGAATTATGTAGCACATATCAGTCTGTTCATACATGGACTGTGATGCACCACATTTAGAACTTTTAGTATACTTTTAATAGAGAAAATGATGTGCCAGGCAAGAGAAAATATATGTCGGAAATCTATGCTGGTAAAGGGGTCTTGAACGAGTTGCTATTTGTGGTTTTAGGAATTTATTTGCATGCTCGAGCCTACTACCTAGGTTGATATGTTCCTCAGTCTTTAATTCTTCTCAGTGGTACTCCTACAAAACCTGCAATGGTTGGCTATATTCTCCTTGTTGCTTTCTTTGTTCAAAGGTGTGAATTAATAATTACGAGTATCCCATTTTATTATTTCTATACCAATCCCTTCAAACACTATTTCTAAACGACATATGTGACATAATAATTAGGAGTAGCCCACATTATCCTGAGAAAACCGTAGCAGATACATACATCAGAATAGTGTCATGTTCAGGTCTGAATATTGGAGAGAGTTAGGAGCATAAAGCTGGTGAGTTTAGTAGACATAAAGCTGTTGTTGTGGTTTTCTTCACGGACATAGTCTGTGCGTCTCTATTTTCCAGTGATGGTTGTCTGCTCGCATCGCTCTTGGACGATGTTGTTCTTAGGATTTGTTTGGTGCTTCTCCTTTTCAGTTTTTGATGGCATGCAGGTTCATGCTCATGTTTTGCCTTGCAATGCAATTCTTTGCAATGCAGTTCTTGTCATTTTTGAAACTGCATAATGTTCTCATAATGGTAAAAAAAAAACTTACACATTCATGCTCGATTGCATGCTAGCTATACTTTGGGTTTCCAAGAGCTGAATGTCGAGTGTGCGATGATAATAGGATTGTGTAACCGTGATTTTCAACACTTTGTAGAAATTCAAGTTATACGTCGTATGTAATCTGGCATTTTCCTGCTTTAACTTGTTAAAATCTTTGGAAGTAATTTTTGCTGTCCTAAATTGATTGGTGTGTTGATAGGACCGGTCGAGCACACCACAATTGACGAGTCACCTACTAATTCTTCTATTATTGGAGCATTTGATCTGCATATAGCAACAGCAGTGAGAAGATCCATATCAACGGCATTTATGAGGTAGCCTAAAATTTTATTTTACTTCATACAAAATTTTCCTAGCTAATAAGATGCAGCTGAAAATTGTCAGAAATGTAATGATTGACTGCTCCTGGCCATTTACCATGTCTGGAACATCTTCTGATCCATTCCCTCACTGGCCTAAAGAATGATGCACAATAGAGACCTTACTTTGAATACTTTCTCACTTCAGCCTACAGTATGAGACTAAACCAAATCTCAGGTTTTCAGTTAAATGTACTTTGGAAATGTTCTTATCATGCACTTGTTGTATCTCCCAATACTGCGTTGTCGCTTAATTTGAGCAAGGAGCTTCATGTAAATATATCAGGGTGTGATCCTGGCATATTGTTCGAAATTTTTCAAGAGGCAATTTTTTTTGTATATCCCGACTTGAAGTGATCAACATTTATAGGGCTTTGTGTAAATGTTGATTTTGAATTTACCGGAATTAAATGCTGATTCAGAACATTTATTCTCTTTTGTACTAGCTAAACATGCAAGTAAAATACCTAACAAAAATGAAGGATTGGGCAAGGTGTTGCAATTAGGACGCACATGACCGGCGAGGAGGCGCCCCAATGGGCGCCCCAACCTCTAGTTTGTCTCAAAACGACCACACCTGAATTGTCTGAGGAGCCAGATCAATCATTTATTCAGGAATCAAATTATTGCAGTGGTTTGAGAGTACTGTTATGTTATTAATGGTTCCTGAATGATCATTTTATGTATTCCTAAATGGTTTTGAATTTTGTTATTAGCCTACTCTTATTCCAGCACTGGTTACTTCTGTTTCCTGGAATTCCAAGGTGATCTTGTTGACTTCTGATTGCTGGATTTGCTTCTGTTTGGTTCCATATCTTGCGAGTTGTCCTTTCCTGGTTTGTTTGTTATAGCCTTGCCGCTTCCGTCATGTAACCTATGATGGCATTATGAGCCCCTACATCTTGTTATGCTGAAACATTTTATCAGTCGCTATAACTGAAACATGTGACCTCAGGATCTTCAGTTGTTGTTGATCATCAAAAATTCAGGTACTACATGTACAAACAACTGACAATATATCCAACTGGCACCCTACTTATACAAACAAAGTTAAATGCCTATCTTGACATTCTTTTGGTCATCCTTCCAATCTGCAGCCATTGTTACCCATGCATATGTTCCTTCGCATGTCTTCTAATTTTCATCAGGGGCTCTCTCTTATCACAGTACTACCAGCGACTGCAAGTGTAGACACCCGTGAGTGATTATCCATAGGAGAAATTGACGGAGACACATTTGACTGGAGAGGCTCAATTGTTCTGACTTTCAGGTCCATGACATCTGTGATCAGGCCTGGCCTCATGATCTTGTCGCTGACGGTGCACTCGCCCTTTAGCATCTTTGCGACCATCGACATGGAGGGCCTAATCCTTGCGGTATCCTGGGTGCACATAAGCCCTATTCTCAGAAACCGATGTGCTTCCTTGGTGCTGAAACCATCTTTTAAGGTCTTGTCGATGATGCTCTCAAGATCACCAGACTCGTAGTGTGTCCAAGCCTGGTAAAAACGAAGTGAAGATTTCTGTTACCGAGCTTTAATCAAATATAAGAATTAGTAATTCCCATGCAATGAATTGAGTGCTTCAGCTATTTCTCTGATAGCAATTTTCCACATTATTTGCAGAGCAAGAATTTAAGTAGCACCGCAAGCCCCGCCGCCCCTGCCTTCACCCATGATCAGAGCCGCGACCAGGCTTTGGCTCTGATCGTGTCGAGCAAGCTGGCAATGTTGAGCAGTGCGTTGTCGAAGACAGTAGCCTTTTGCTTCTTGCAGACATGATTGATCTTAATTGATTTGCAATGCATCCGCACGGTCGAATAACTTGGCAAAATCTAACAGATATGCCCTAAGAATTTGAGGACTAGTCAATGCAAGCGACATGGAAAGCATTTTCGGAAATAAATCCAGACCCAGTTGACAAAATATAATAGCCAGACAAGTCACACTAGCCCATTTTAAACAGAAAAGAAAGTTCCTGATACCTTCCTTTTGAATACTTTCGCTTGTGGTAGTGCATGATGGATATATATGATTATCTAAATTGATCAATCATGTGAACAGACCAGCTGTATATCTGCCCTGATTCCTGATAGTCTAATGGGGAGCATCTGGAATCTGTCTGTCATAGCTATTCCTGATCTTTTTAATCATGTACTTTAGAAAATAATTGTTCTGCCTTATTTTTTTTGGCTTAACTTTCTGAAGATTCAGACACTATAGACCTGGTGAGATCATACAGGACGTTTATAATGCACAATTAAGTAAATGTTTTCTGAAAGTGTTCTTTACCGTTTCTAGGAGGAACTGATCTTGAAGAGGCAATCTCGGGTCAGTATGCCACCTGCCACTGACAATCTCCAGGAGCAGTATTCCAAAGCTGTAGACATCAGCCTTCTTAGTCAGCTGCCCTCGGATTGCGTACTCCGGTGCCAGATACCCTCTGGGAAATAGGCGTGTCAGCTTGTCTTAACCACACTGTAAGTATGCAAGATTAAATCAGAGCAGCAACAACAAGTGCCACTTTGCTTACAGTGTTCCTGCAACCCTGGTGCTGATATGTGTCATGGTGCCCGGGAAGAGCTTTGCTAGCCCAAAATCCGATATCATGGGGTTCAGGTCCTTGTCAAGCAGAATGTTGCTTGCCTTGATGTCACGGTGGACGATAGGTGGCTGGACTTCTTCATGCAGATAAGCGAGACCGTCAGCTACACCAGTGCAGATCTTCACCCTTGTCCTCCAGTCAAACCGGATACTGCCGCGGGAATTGCCTTAAGAACATGCAAATTCAGAGAGTCAGAATCCTGAGGGATGAACAGATCACCAGAATTTGAGGCTCCACTGTAAAATATAAATATGGTTAGGACATACCAAAGAGGGTCTTTGCAACACTGTTGTTCTCTAGATAATTGTAGACCAGCATTTTTTGACCTCCATCGACGCAGCAGCCATACAGTTTAACAAGGTTGGGATGGGTTATGCTGGATATGACACTCAACTCATTCAAGAACTCCTTTTTCCCTTGCTTCGACTCCGAGGAGAGCACCTTGATGGCAACTTTCTGGCCATTCTCCAGTTTTCCCTGCATAATTTAAATCAGAGCCTGAGCACTCATGAAACAATGCTTCATGTTTGGATTCAATGGCTGGTCCCAGTGCTACAGTGACAGTAATCACTTCAGTATGAAGAGTGTAATCTGTTTATTTGCAATGATTCACAATTTTGGAGTGAAATGATCGGTGCATATGGCATGCTATACGAACAAGAAGAGGCTGTGGTGTTTGGACTTTGAAATGTCAAAGCTTCTACGGTGCAAACTGGCAACTAAACCTACCAGGTAGACGCATCCGAAAGAGCCCTGTCCAAGTTTGTTTGCTGAGCAGAAATTTCTTGTGGCCTTTTTGAGCTCCTTGGAGGAGTAGATCTTCACGTTTCTGTATATCGACATGTCTGTGAACAGAATAATGTGAATCCGGAGGGTTTTAGGATGCTTCAGAAGAACAAAATCTAATGGGATATGCAGGTTTACCTATGACCTGCTGCACAGCATGTCTTCTGCAGTTTTTCTTCCACCAGAATACTGAGACAATTTTGCTTCTAGAATTTTTCTTCCAGACGGACATTGGAAAGCAAGTCATTTCTCTGAGTATGGAAATTTGCTTCTTGGAAGCTTCAGATATGTGTTCAGAAGCTCATGCGAAGAAGAGTTGGATAATAACCTGGGGAAAAGATGACGAGTCAAATGAACCAAGTATCTCAATAAAAATGTTTCCTTCACTTTCAGCCACAGAAAACAATTCTTGAATGGCCTACACCAAATGAAGCAAGTTACCTATTTCTAATCTAACTTCAAGAAACTAAGCTGGTAAGATGCCCTCAAAGAGAAGAAAGCAAAATAACAGGTGATGCTCATAACTCAAAACAGATAATCCAGAAATGGGCTTTCTTCCTCTTGAGACCCCACAGTAACAGAAAAATAATGTCGATATTAAGTAGGCTGACTACCACTTAAGAGTTCACTTGTTCAGACTTCAGAGCACTAGTCAAATAGTTACAGTTGGTCAAATATCTCATGCTAAGACCTCTGCGTTTAAACAACATAATCAACAGGAAAAGAAAGTCATTGCACTGAAAAAGGAACATTATCAGTATGACTCCGGATCCTTGAAAGTTCAACAGGCAACTGAGGTCATTCTAAGATGAACTGATGTTTAAACAGAAAAAAAAATGAAGGAACTAGAAACAATTCAAATGTTTTCAACAACCCTGGATGAGTTGCAACACTCGGTAAAAGTTAAAACAATAAAAATACTCAAAACAAATCTAGGCGGTGCAGTTGAGTAGATTCGGTAAAGAAGGAGAAAAAGAAACCAAGAAACTGAACTCACCCACTTTGTTGTGCCTGTGTGAAGAGCCAAGAACATCTACCAAGTCCTGGATGGGTGGTGGTATGTATGAGTAGCGGTGTAGTTTTAGAAGCAAAAGAGTGCTACCATGTGCTCTATATATATGGGACTCAAGGTCCCACTGGGATTGACTTGGCAGCTGCTGAACTGGTTGCCATTTGGGAAGTAGCAAGGAAAGACTTGTGCTCACCAGTCACCTCCCACCAGAAAACAAGTAAAAATATGAGCGAGGTTTGGGAAGAATTGCTTAATTTTTTTCCTTCATGTTAAGCTTATTCTTATACCCAATTCCTGATTTTATTATATCGCTACAGTTTGACAGATTGAGCGTTACCGAGTCGTTGTTAGTACACCGATGTTCATCGGCGATACACTGTGAATTGAAGAACACATGGTCTTAAAGAATAAGAAAAACATTTATAGTTTTGCTTCCTAGAGAGTCAGCCTTTAGTTTACATTAGCAAGGTATAGCAGAAATATCGATTGTATCAGTGTGAACGCCATCATATGACAATTTAGTGCGGTAGGATACATGCTTTGCAGTTTATTTTTACATCAGAAAAAGATTACAATGACAATGAGAAAGGTCCTGAATGCTCCCGTTCTCCTTCCAGAATGCCTATCTTCACCAAACCCACTGACTCTTATCTTCTCCTTCATTGCAGTTTGACATGCTGTTTTTTCGTGGCGACCGTTCAGTGATTGGTACTGATACAAGTTGACAAGAGGTTGAAGAGTGGCCTCCTACCAGATCTGAGAAGGTATGCGCTGGATCACCCTAGCTACTTTCCGACCATCAAAATCAAACTGAGCGTTGCACGCCTACATTTATCGAAATGGAGGGAGCACCTGAAACTTGAAAGGATGCATCTCAGTTTTTCCTTTTTGACTAGTACGCATAAGATTCACAACGGTCGTACTATCATGAAGCTCCAGCTGTAAAAAAATCCAAGTTCATCTCTACGTTTAGATAATTTTCTTGCAAATACTCTTCTCTGCCTCCTTACTATTCACATCACTGTAACAAGAATAATTACCGTTAGTGACAGGTATATATTTAGCTGCACTGAAGTGTACACTCTTGAGCACCCTTTCCTGTCTATCAAGGGGCAGTTTCATCACTGTTCATATGATCTCAGCTCGACCTAAGAAATATTTAACATTTCAAATTGTACAAAGAAAAGGGATGAGCCATTGACCGCATCTGATGGTAGATCAAGTCATCCTTAGTTCTCTCCCAATCTCATTTATATTACAGTCCTTCTTTTCGATACAATGTAACTAGCTTCAGTGCTTCCAGTTTTCTCAAAGTACATATGCAGGTCAAACATAATTTAGCTCTTCAGATTTCAAAACCCATATATTAGTAAACCTTCAGTTGGAATAAACCTTCCTTTTAAGTTGCAATCGTCGCAAAGAGGCGACGGAGTATACAACAGAAGTGTATGCATCAATATACAATAAGTCTCTGGGCCAGCTGTATTAAATCAGCAGACTTGTCTGGGTCAAGGAGTGTCCATCAGAACGGTTCCTCTCTCAAGTTGGTTGTGTTGAATGGTCCCCAGATTTCGTTTTCATGCAAGTCAATAAACCATTTCAGCCTGAAGATGTCGCCTCCGGTGTCGCCCTGGGAGCGACACGGGAGGGAGAGCCTATTACCCTCGTCTGGAGAAGTGACACACACCCGAGCTCAGGGTTCATATCACTGTAAAAAGAATAATTACCGTTAGTGACAGGTATATTTTTAGCTGCACTGAGGTGTACACTCTTGAGCACCCTTTCCTGTCTATCAAGAGGCAATTTTATCACTGTTCATGATGATCTCAGCTCAACCTAAGAAATATTCAACATTTCACATTGTACAAAGAAAAGGGATCAGCCATTGACCACATCTGATGGTAGATCGAGTCATCCTTAGTTCTCTCCCAATCGCATTTATATTATTTGTACTCTTGGTCAACATTATGACCATATTGGCAGGGAAACTACATATTTTGTTTTTGTCAACAGTCCTTTTGAGTTATCGATACAATGTAACTAGCTTCACAGTTTTCTAGAAGTACATGTGCAGGTCAATATAATTTAGCTCTTCAGATTTCAAAACCCATATAGCAGTAAACCTTCAGTTGGAAGAAATCTCCCTTTTAAGTTGCAATCGTCGCAAAGAGGTGACAGACATCTAAAGTACACGACAGAAGTGTATGCATCAATATACAATAAGTCTCTGGGCCAGCTGTATTAAATCAGCAGACTTGTCTGGGTCAAGGAGTGTCCATCTATCGGAACGGTTCCTCTCAAGTTGGTTGTGTTGAATGGTCCCCAGATTTCGTTCTCATGTAAGTCAATAAACCATTTCAGCCTGAATACTTTGAGAGACAAAATCAAAATACCGTGACTTTTTTTTTTGGTAACAGATCATACTTGGTCCAGATCACGCTCTGTTATGACCGGCATCACGTACATGAGGAGGAAGCCCAATAGTGGGCCTAATTAGGGGCTTAGCCCATTTATCTCTATTTCATTAGCTCATATATACTCGTGTAATCATACGTTTGGAAGCAAGCAATAAACATATTTGTTGCCGACTCCCATAGGAGTCAGAATCCCGTCGTCCGCGCCCAGCTCCTCGCCAGCCCTCCTTCCACCCCTACAACTTACGATCTAGGGCTGGTAGGATTCCAGTTCCTATCAATTTGGTATCAGATTGCTCGGGATCAATCATGTCTTCCGCCTTGCCCACCACCACCACCGCCGTGTCATCACAGGCCTCCGTGGGGGGCGCGCCGGCAGCCTTCGGGCCGTTGTCCTCAGCCGCCCTGATGGCGTCGATCGCCCCCTCCGTCGTCCTCACCCCGCTGGAGCTGACGTCGGCCATCCGAGACCTCACCCAGGCGGTTGCGGGTATCCACACGTTCCTCGCGAGCTCCTACGGGCCGCCACCACCGAGTCCTGTCGCTGCGGCCCCGCCATCGCAGCAGCCGCCCGCGGCGCACATCATGCCCCCGTCGACCGCCGCCTCGCACCAGGGCCATCAGATCAGGTTCCCGCCGTCGCCGTCCCCACTTCCGGACTGGCTCGCCGCGCCGGTCTACACGACGACCCCCGTTCAGCCGACCGTGCTGCAACCACCAGCGTCGACCTCGGCCTCGCCCTTCGGCGGTTTCGAGGGCTACGCCGAGCCCTTCACCGGCGTCGAGGGCCACATGTTCCAGGGGGGCCCCGGATGCCCTCCTACTCGGGCCCAGCTTCATCGCTGTTCCGCCACGAGGGGGCCTACCCCGCCGTCCCTCCCGGCCAGCAGCCGCCGCGCTTCACCAAGCTGGAGTTCGCCATGTACGACGGCTCCGTCGACCCCCTGAACTGGCTCAACCAGTGCAACCAGTTTTTCCGGGGGCAACGCACCCTGGCATCCGACCGCACCTGGATCGCCTCCTATCACCTCCGTGGTGCCGCACAGACGTGGTATTACGCCCTCGAGTAGGACGAGGGCGGCATGCCCTCGTGGGAGCGTTTCCACGACCTCTGCCTCCTACGATTCAGGCCCCCGATACGCGGGAGCCGCCTGGCGGAGTTGGGGCATCTACCCTTCACCTCCTCGGTGCAGGACTTCGCGAACCATTTCCAAACCCTGGCGTGCCACGCACCAGGCGTCAAGGCTCGCTAGCGCGCCGAGCTGTTCGTGGGCGGCCTGCCCGACCACATCCGTATCGACGTCGAGATGCGGGATCCCCCGGACCTGCAGACGGCTATGTACTATGCCCGCGCCTTCGAGCAGCGAACGCTGGCCATCCAGCAGGCCTTCCCGGCCAGAGGCGTGCGCACCCCCGTCCGCTCTCCACTGACACCACCGGGCCCGGCACGGCCGGCCCTGCCACCTGCGGGGCCAGCCGCTCCGGCCGCCACGCGGCCGTTCCGTCGGCTGACCACGGCTGAACAACTCAAGCGCCGCCGTAAGGGGCTGTGTTTCAACTGCGACGAGCCCTACGCGCCGGGTCACGTTTGCGCCCGCCTGTTCTACTTGGAGACCGTCGACGACGGGGACGTGGATGCCATCACTCCTGAGCTCGAGGCCGCGGCCCTCGCCGATGCGACCGACGCTCCCCACGGGCCGGTCCAGGCCAACGCCTTCGTCGTCTCCGTCCATGCGCTCGCGGGCATCCAGACGGAGAAGACCATGCTGTTACCAGTGACGATCAACGGGGAGAATCTCCTCGCGCTACTGGACACGGGCTCCACGCACAACTTCCTGTCCGGGACTGCCATGCGCCGCCTGGCACTCCAACCGGCCGGCGCGGAGCAGTTCAGCGTCACCGTCGCCAAAGGTGATCGCCTGGCTTGTCAGGGCGTCGCTCGGTTGGTCCCCATCCTCATTGGCGACGAGCGTTTCTCCATCACCTGCATCGGCATCGACTTGGGCTGCTTCGACTTCTTACACACGCTGGGCCCCATCCTCTGGGACTTTGAGGCCCTGACGATGATCTTCTGGCGCCTGGGACGCCGTGTGCGGTGGCAGGGCGTCGGTGGTGCCTTCCCGGCGACTCCTCGGCTCCAGCTGATGGCGGCGGCGCGCGACGAGGAGCACCCCCTCCTGGGTCCTGGCTGACCTCCTGTAGCAACACGGTGACCTCTTCGACGAGCCGCAGGGCCTTCCGCCGGCTCGCCACTGCGACCATCACATCCACCTGCTGCCGGACACATCCCGTGTGGCCATCCGGCCCTACCGCTACCCCAGCTGCAGAAGGACGAGCTCGAACGTCAGGTTGCGGTAATGCTCGCTCAGGGCATCATTCGGATATCGACCGCGCCCTTCTTCGCACCGGTGCTCCTCGTGCGCAAGGCCGATGGCACGTGGCATTTCTGCATCGACTACCGCGCCCTCAACGCCCGGACATCCAAGGACAAATTCCCTATCCCTGTGGTGGATGAGCTCTTGGACGAGTTACACGGGGCGCGCTTCTTCACCAAGCTCGACCTCCGCTCCGCCTATCACCAGGTGCGGATGCACCCGGACGATATCGCGAAGACGGCGTTCCGGACTCATCATGGCCACTTCGAGTTCTTGGTGATGCCTTTTGGCCTCTCCAATGCCCCGGCGACATTCCAGGCCTTGATGAACGATGTGCTCAGCCCCTACTTGCGCCGCTTTGTGCTTGTTTTCTTTGATGACATTCTTATCTACAGCTCGTCTTGGGCGGAGCACCTGCAGCACGTGGCCATCATCTTCAACGAGCTGCGAGCACACCATTTATACCTCAAGCGCTCGAAGTGCTCGTTCGGCACGGCCTCCGTCGCATATCTGGGACACGTCATCTCGGCGGAGGGCGTCGCGATGGATGCCGACAAGGTCGCCGCGGTCGCGGCATGGCCAACACCGCAGTCACCTCGGGCCCTACGGGGTTTCTGGGCCTCGCCGGTTACTACCGGAAATTCATCCGGGAATTCGGCCTCATCGCCGTGCCCTTGACATGCCTCGTGCGCCGCGATGCCTTTTCCTGGGACTCGGAGGCGATCGAGGCGTTCCAGACCCTCAAGCAGGCCCTTACGACAGGGCCCGTTCTCCAGATGTCGGACTTCGACAAGCTCTTCGTGGTGGACTGCGACGCCTCGGGCGTGGGGTTTGGCGCCGTCCTTCACCAGGGCGACGGGCCACTGGCGTTCTTTAGTCGCCCCTTTGTCGCACGCCATCACAAGCTCACGGCCTACGAGCGGGAGCTCATCGGCTTGGTGCAGGCGGTGCACCATTGGCGGCCATATCTGTGGGGCCGGCCGTTCCGTATTCGCACGGATCACTACAGTCTCAAGTTCTTGTTGGACCAGCGCTTGTCTACTGTGCCGCAACACCAGTGGATCAACAAGCTCTTCGGCTTCGACTTCACCGTCGAGTACCGCCCAGGCCGCCTCAACACGGTGGCCGACGCCCTGTCACGCCGCGACACGGACACCGTCGCTCTCGAGGGGGCGGTCCTCTGCATCCGCTCGGGGCCCTCTTTCGTCTTCATCAACGACGTCCGCCGCGCCACTACGAGCGCCGTAGACGCACAGCAGCTCCGTCGGCGTTTGGAGGCGGGTGACTTGGAGGCCCCGTGGCGCCTGGATGATGGCCTGCTCTTGCACGGGCGCCGGCTCTTCGTGCCGGATCACGACGACCTACGCCATCAGGTCCTGCAGCTGGCTCACTCAGCCGGACACGAGGGCGCGCAGAAGACTCTCCACCGTCTCCATGCTGACTTTTACATCCCCGGCGACCGAGCCCTGGTACGCGACTGGGTGCGGTCTTGCATGACGTGTCAGCACAACAAGACGGAGACGCTGCGTCCGGCGGGACTGCTCCAGCCCCTCGAAGTGCCATCCCAGGTGTGGGCCGACATCTCCATGGACTTCATCGAGGGCCTTCCCAAGGTGGGCGGCAAGTCTGTTATCCTCACGGTGGTCGACCATTTCTCCAAATATGCGCACTTCATCGCGCTCGGCCATCCCTACACCGCTGCATCTGTGGCGCGTGCCTTCTTCGACAACATCGTCCGCCTCCACGGGTTTCCCTTGTCGATCGTCAGCGACCGTGACCCGGTGTTCACTGGTCATGTCTGGCGCGATCTCTTCTGGATGGCAGGGGTGAAACTGTGCATGAGCACGGCATTCCATCCTCAGACGGACGGCCAATCAGAAGTGGTCAACAAGGTGATCGCCATGTATTTGCGCTGTGTTACAGGTGATCGTCCTCGGGCTTGGGTGGATTGGCTCGCTTGGGCGGAATACTGCTACAACACCTCCTATCATTCCGCCCTGCGCGCCACTCCTTTCGAGGTGGTCTATGGTCGTCCTCCTCCGCCTATCCTGCCATATGAGCCCGGGACGGCCCGGACGGAGACGGCGGGCGAACTTCTTCGCACCCGAGATGAGATACTAGCTGAGGTGCGGCAGCGTCTTCTCCAGGCCCAGCACCTGTCCAAGAAGTACTACGAAACCAACCACCGCGACGTGCAGTTTGCGCTGGGCGACTGGGTGTGGCTGCGGCTTCTTCACCGTTCTACGCAGTCACTGGACATGCGCGCCAAGCGCAAGCTGGGTCCTCGCTACGCGGGGCCGTTTTCCATCTTGGGGCGCATCGGCAAGCTAGCATATCGTCTTCAGCTCCCGGCCGGCGCTCGCATCCACGACGTCTTCCATGTGGCCTTGCTGAAGCCCTACCGCGGGGAGCCTCCGGCAGCCACGCCGGCGTTGCCTCCCACCTCTGATGGACGTCTTCTTCCGGCTCCGGATAAGGCGTTGAAGGCTCAACAGCGCCGAGGAGTTTGGCGTCTGTTGATCCAGTGGCAGGGACTTCCAGCGGAGGATGCCACTTGGGAGCAACTCGACGAGTTCCGCCAGCATTTTCCAGACTTCCAGCTCAAGGACGAGTTGTTTGCGCAGGCCGGGAGAGATGTTATGACCGGCATCACGTACACGAGGAGGAAGCCCAATAGTGGGCCTAATTAGGGGCTTAGCCCATTTATCTCTATTTCATTAATTCATATATACTCGTGTAATCATACGTTTGGAAGCAAGTAATAAACATATTTGGTGCCGACTCCCATAGGAGTCGGAATCCCTGAACCCTAGCCGCCTCTCCCTGTTCAATCTCCTCCTTCCTCGCGCGAACACGACGCCATCTCGCCGTCGTCCGCGCCCAGCTCCTCGCCAGCCCTCCTTCCACCCCTACAACTTACGATCTAGGCCTGGTAGGATTCCAGTTCCTATCATGCTCACTTATTTGCCTACAATAATAATAATTCTCAAGTTGCTGTTGGCAACTCTCAAGTTGCTCTTGGCAGGTGTTGTTGGTCCTTTGCAGTAGACGACAGCTTGTGCTTCTGATGGCCTGGGGCTAGCCCCTATCTCTTCTGAGCAGAAGTCGTCCGTGGTCGAGAAAGCGCTTCTATTTGGCTATTTCTCTCCTCGTGGCAGTCCCTGCCTGTCGCCGCAGCTTGTTGCGACGACTGCTTCTGAGGGCGAGGACACTAGTGGGATCTTGGATGCGGTTCTGGAGATCACGTCAGAGCTTCAGGAGTCATGTGGGGATTCAGCTCTGATGCTTCCGACGGAGCTAGGCTCGGTGGAGGCTTTAGCGGTGGCCTCGACGCCCTCTGTGGGTAGTGGAGGAGTGTTGGCTCCTAAGAGCAACTCCAGCCGCCCCCCACGAGGCCCCCCAGGACCGCTTTTTGGACGCCGGCGGGCGATTTTTCTCCCAGTCGCGCCCCCAGGGTCTCGTTTTTCGCCGGATTTGGCCCAAAAGTTATCCGGCGTACCCAGGCCGAACCCAGCGCTGGGTTCGGCCTAGGGGCGCCGGCACAAGGGAAAAGCCGCGCGGGCCAGCCCTGTCGGCGAGACAATTGTTATTCCCGCCGTTTTTGTTTCGCTTCCTTCCATTTCTCCTTCTCCATATCCCGTAGCTCCCGCCGTTTCCCACGGAAATCACCTCCCATGGCGCCCAAGAAATTCAACAACCCACGAGCCGCCGGCGAAGAACCACCGGCAAAGAGGGCGGGGGCGACCTCCGACGGGAGGGGTAGGGGGAGGGGGAGGGGGCGGCCGGACGGCTTGAGCAACACCGAGTGGGCGAACGAAGTCGAACGAAGGAAGACGGTCACCGCCGACCGCAAGGCAAGGGACGAGAGGAAGAAGGCCAAGGAGACACGACGAGCGGCGGCGGTGGCGGCTGGGAAACCGTGCTTTCCTGCGCCGTCGCCACTGTATGCGCCGCACGGCCTCTATTTGCCGCCCGACGCTTGGGGAACCCAAGGAAGCCAAGGAGGAAGCCAAGCAAGCGTGGCGTCACCGTCACCGTCGGCCTTCTCGCCGTCGCCCACCGCCTTCTCGCCGGCATCGCCAGCCACACCCCACTGGAGGGGGGACACGCTGGACTACGGAGACGGCGACTCGCACGGCGGATTCAACCCCAACATAGCGTTCCGCGGCCCTTCCGCACTCAGCGCCGGCACCGGGGGCTCGCCGGCCATGCCATACCGTGGCCCTCTGTTCCACCCTCCGGTCGAGTTCGATGGTACCCGCAGCGTGCTCGGCCAAATGCCCGAATCGCAGGAGTCACAGGACGCATGCATGGACGACATCATCGCGCCTGGCTCAGCGGCGGCGGCGGCGGCGTCATACCCCCGGGGAGAAGAAGAGGACGACTTTGCCGGGAGAGACTTCGCCGGGGATGAGTTCGCCGGGGAGGAGGAAGAATACGGCGAGTACGAGGAGGAGGAAGAACAACCCGTCGCCGCGGAGAAGGGGAAGAACAAGAAGAAGAAGAGAAGAAGAAGAAGAAGAAGAAGAAGAAGAAGAAGAAGAAGAAGAAGAAGGCGGCCGCCGACAAAGCCGAGCCTCGCATCAAATGGTCCGCCAAGGAAGACGAGTGTCTCGCCGAAGCGTGGAAGACGGTGAGCATTGACCCAATCACTGGCGCAAATCAGAACTCGGAGAACTATTGGGCGAGGGTGAAGAGATCGTTCGACGAGCGCAAGCTTTGTGACCCCGAGTTCAAAGGATTTTACATGGCGCGCGGCGAGAAAGCGATGGCGAACCACTGGGCGGTCGTCCAGGCGGCCTGCAGCAAATGGCACGGGATCGTCGAGGAGGTCATAACTCGCCCGGAGAGCGGCGCCGACGTCGAGCGACAGGTAAACCCCGACTCGGTCGCCCATGGCCTGTTCATTTCTTCTTCGGCTGACATTTCCTTTTGTTGCGCGCCGGCAGATGGTCCGGATGTTCGAGATGTACCGGCAGGACAGCAAAGGCGCCGAGTTCAAATTCCTCCATGTCTTCTCCAGGATCGAGAAGTGCAAGAAGTGGGCAGAGGTTCGTCTGAACCTCGGCAAGGGGAAAGAACCTTTCAACCCCGACGCGCCGGGATCGGGAGCCTCAGATGGACGTCCAGAAGGGAACAAGAAGGCGAAGGCGGCGAGGGCGAGTACACCGGCGACAGAAAGGCTGCACACGTCGATCGAGAAGTGCATTGCCGACGCCAAGACCCACGCCGTCAAGAGGGAGGAGAAGTGCGAGGCGAGGTGGTTGCAGATGATGGAGAAACAAGACGTGAAGATCGAGCTCCTCAAGACCAAGGTCGCGGCCAAAAAGAGGAACACCGATCTGGCGTTCCTCATGAGCGCCGACCCGGCGACGATCATGGACGGCAAGGTCAAGGCGTGGTATATGATCCAGCGCGACCTCATCCTGAACGAGATACCAGCGCCGATCCCGACCCCGACTCCACCACCGACCCCGACCCCGACTCCACCCCCGACGATGACCCCGACTCCGCCAACGGAAGGCTCCACCACGAAAATGACGCCGAGCACCAGTACTACCCCGGCATCGTCGCCGCCGATCGCTGCGCCATCGACCGACCCCTCCTACGTGGTGCAAGTGGAGGACGACGAGCCGCCATCGTCGCCGCAGATCGCTGCACCATCGACCGACTCCGTCGTGGTGCAAGTGGAGGACGACGAGCCGGCGATTTGAGGTCGACGTCGTCGATTTGGCCGCTTTTGATCACCGAATTATGTTTTCTTTTCTAAAACTATGCAAACTTGACCGCCGAATTGTGGCTGGATCACCGGACTTGCGATCGCCGATATGTAGCGGGAACATGTCGATTCAAAAAAAAGTGTCTTGGGGGGCCGAAAGCTGGGGGGGCGGGTGGGAACCGAGGCCTCCCCAAGGCTTGGGGGGCGCTGGCGAACGGGCTAAAAAGCCTTCGCCGGATACCCTGGGGGGGCCAACGGCTGGAGTTGCTCTAACTCTGAGGCGCTCTTTGCCAATGAGCTTTGCTGCTTACTCGCCTGTTTAGAGGGGACTAGTCCTGGTTATGGCAAGGACATTGCTTGCGTCTTGGCTGGGAAATGTTCGGAGGACGTAATCAGGAAGGTGGAGAAGTCTCTCATGAATGTTGTTATCAAGGGCAAAAGGAGAAAGAGAGGAATATCAAGAAAAGCTTCGGCAGATGCGTGGTCCTAGAGTTGTCGTCGGTTTGCAGTTGGTTTAGATAGAGGGAGGTTGTTGCTTTCGTGGTTGCTTGTTTTCGTTGTTGCTCTCTATGGTTGTGTGGGCTACTCCCTGTGGTGTTGTTGGTTGTTGTTCTTGGAGTTTGTTGTATGGTTTTTGGCCGGTTTCTCCCGCTAATAAATCGGGCACCTTCTTTTTAATAAATGAATAAGGCAAAGATTTTGCCTTTGTTTTAAAAAAAATTAATAATTCTCTCGTCATGCAGATAATTCTTATATCATATCCAGGGAGATGGAATAAAGTAAGGTGATTAGATTTTGTCAAAACAAAGTTGTAGAACTGATTGAGTACACACACAAAATATACTGGGTGATAGATAATGCATGCATCAGTATTCAGTAGTAGACAATGGAGACGCTTGCACGTGCTGCGTGACAGAGACCTCTCTCGTTGAAATAATCAGGAGTCACTATCATCTAGCTATAACAAAGATAGTAACCAGGAGTCACTGTCATTTACTGGTTGAAAGATTGCAGACGCATGGCAGCGTCATCGTGCGCCCTCTGGAGCCAATCGAGCCTCCCTTCTTTTGTTCTGATAAGAGCAAACAACTCTCTGTACTCAGGGTTCATAGCAACGATCTTAGTGGCCGTATAGAAGAGGTCGGTTGCTTCCGATACTCCGCACTCCCGAATGAGCGCTACTGCTTCCCTTATAGTCGGGACCGTGCTAGAATCACACGAAGACACCTCAACAGTTGCAGCAAGATCATTGTGTGCCTTCGTGTAGTTCTGCGGAAGCGGGTTCTTGTCCTCCATCGTCGTCGACGCAGCAGCAACCATAGGGGAGGAGTCCTCACGCTTCGCCAATTTTGCTTTCTTCGTAGCAGATGGTGCGAGTTCAGCATCCTCGTCCAAGCCGTCAATGTTAACGAGATTAGCCTCTTCTCTGTCTTCACCTAACTCCTCCTGAGAAAAATAGCAAAAACGAATCACTTAGTTAGAACACAAACAAGTAATGAGGAAATCAGAATTAGTAAAATTCATTCTAATGCTTCAGAAGTTGTGGGTTCTCGTCCTCCTCCTTTGTCAACACATCGACCACCGGGGAGGATACCTTGCGCTCCGTCGAATTTGCTTTCCTCATGGCAGTTAGTGTGAGTCCAGCATCCTCGTTCGAGCCGTCAGTGTCAACTTGAGCGGCCTCCTGCTTGTCTTCACCCAAGTCCTCTGCTGCAGGGACGACAAGTGATTTACCGACACGCGCCTCCCCGAATATTTCCTCCAGCAAAGATAAGTTGTCCGGCGGCCCATTTCTGAATTCCGCATGCCATCGGTTGATCTGAAAAAAACAGCAAGAAAGCAATCAGAAAAGAAACAAGTAACGAGGAGCTCAGAATTAGTACGATTCATTCTAATACTTGGACATTACCTGAATGTGGTCCGTCCACCAGTCCTCGTCAGCCCCAAAAGTTCCTGTTTCGGGATCCCACTCGAGCCCGGCTGAGGATATCAGTTCCAACCACTTCGCGTACACATACTTTAGCGAGTTCCATCTATACTTGAAATGCCTCTTGACGTACCCTCTCTGGGTTCTGGCGTTGAATTTGAGCTGGAGGTTGCTGTAACCTTGGGCGCTCAGGTACCCGTCGACCGTGTTGCCGGCATCGGTCTCTTCTCTGCATATCTCGCAGAAGACCTTGGTGTCGTGTTCGTTCCAGAACGCCGCCCCCTTGCGCATCTGTCCCAATTTCAGTTGGAAAACTCCCATGAAATTAATGGCAAGCTGTAGGATAGGAAGTTCTTGACTAGTACGGAGTACAAATCAATCAGCAGCAAGCCAGTCTAGAAACAATCAGCTAATTTCATGGGAACTAATGTCACACGGATTGCTTCTAGAATCAATCAATCAGCAGCAAGCTATTCTAGGAACATAAGCAATGGCCGCGGCAATCCACCATACGAATTTATGTCCGCCATGGATCAGCTGGTAGTAAACCAGTAAAGAGGATGGATGGCGGCGGCATACCGTGAGCGGGGGAGCGCCGGCGCTCTGCTGCAGGTTGGGTGGCGGAGGGGAGATCCGGGGAGGAGGAGCCGCACGGTCGGTGATGTGCCTGGGGGGCTTGGGGAATGGGGACGGCGGGGGCTCGGCCGGGCTCACGGCGGTTTGGGGAGGCGCTTGGAGAGTTGGAGTTCCAGGTCGCCGGCAGGGCAGGGGATCCAGCGGTCGGCGGCGCTCTCGCGGGCCTAAACCCTACAACCACCCAGAAACCAGAAAGCCCAAAGCCTAGGCGACGCACAGAGCTGTGAATTGGAACCTTTTCACATTTTGAAATTCTCAAAAGAAAATATGGCGGGAATGGCGGAAGGCAGGAGGCGGGAACAGCAGTGCTGGAGGCGCGTGGAATTCGCCTGCTGCTGCTCGTTCAGTTTTTCTTTTGCTTTGTTTTTCCTTGTTTCCATTTTTTTAGGGTACAGATTAACAAAGACAGTTCAACTTCGAAAAAGATGGTGTAAAAAGACAACGCATTGTAACGGCAGGCGTGACAAAACATAGACTCGAGTCAAAACAAAGACAAAAAGGCAGGACATTTAAACTCAGTGCAAAACATACACTTATGGACAACACATCGGAAGGTAACATAAAAAACATATCTAACATAACACAAGATCCCCCCACACACAAAAAAAAAAAACATAGGACGAGATTTTTTTTGATAGTCTAGATGTCCGTATAGACGATCATCTAAGATTTTCCCCTATATATCTCTTCCACCTTCGTCACATAACACTAGTAGGAAACTGCTTATAGCCGCTAGGCTACCGCTGGCGAACACAATAAACTGTTCGCCAGCGGTTAATGGCGGGCTCGGACGGCCCCAACGACACCAACTACCGCTGGCGAACAGCACTACTCGTTCGCCAGCGGTAGGCCACTTACCGCTGGGTCGCACCTACCGCTGGCGAACCTATTTTCCCGTTCGCCAGTACCCAACACCCTTATCGCCTCACACCCGACCCTCTCTCTCCTCCTTATCCTCTTATCTCTAGTCGTTCTCCACCACACACACACACACACGCTGTCCGTCGTCGTCATCTTCCCTCCTCTGCTCGCCTCCCCCCGTGTTCCTCCACTCCCCTCCGCCCCGTGCTCCTCCACCCCGCCCGTATTCCTCCACTCCCCTCCGCCCCGTGCTCCTCCACACTGTGCTCCTCCGCACCCTGCTCCTCCACCCCGTGCTCCTCCACTCCCCTTTCTTCCCTCGCCACTGTCCCATCCAGATCCGCCGCCACCAACGCCCCTCCTAAATCGAAGCCGCCACCCCCTCGCCTACGACACCGATGAGGCGGCTGCCCCGGAACCCTAGAGCCCCGCCACCATGACGTCGCTCCGCGCCAGCCTCCTCCTAGCCCTCGATGTCCTTCTATCAGCCGTCACAACGGGGACCGCGGCGTCGCTGGACGCAGAGCCGATGAGGGTGGTCTCCACGGCCCACGACGCGGACAAGCTCCTCCTAGCCTCGGTTCTCCCCAAGCACCCGATCGAAGCTCCACGACTGCGCCGTCTGCAACGCGCGCTTGTCCGACCCCTCCTCGTTGCGGTGCGCCTGGTAGTGGTCCGCCACGGCGGCGTGCTCCCTCGCGAGGATTACGGAACGTGTCGAGGTGGACTACGGTGGCGAGCAGGAGCGGCCGTGACCGGCGGCGGCCCGGCAAGCCCGGCTGGCCTGCTTTTTTTTTTATAAAACCTGAAAACATTATCACTGGCGAACAAACAAGTTGTTCGCCAGCGGTAAGCAGTTACCACTGGCGATATGAGCGCTGGCGAACCACTTGTTCGCCAGCGGTAGGCAATTTAGGTTCGCCAGTGGTAGGCTTTCTCCTACTAGTGATAGTCTAAATCCCATCCTCTATATTCTCTCTCATATATTATAAGAACATTCTATAACCACTTTCAGCTACCATTTCACATCGGTGCAAAATTCAACAGTTAGTGCAGAATACATCACAATTACTATTGACCAACTTAGTTGAGAGATAATCGTAAGTAAGGGGGATGGAGTTTTGGCACCCAGGACCATATGCTCCCGGTTTCTAAAATGCAATTTAAGAAAAATTTGAAACTTCAAAAAAATCGGATAAAATGTTTCGTGTGTACATCTTGACATTTTATATACTTATGAAGTCGTTTCACAGAAAACCGACTTTTTATGTGGCCGGTATAAAAAAGACAATTTTGGTGCTACAATAAGACTTTTTACGAGACGTTTTTTTGTCTTTTTTACGCAGCACACTAAAGTTGTCGGTTTTTCATGAAATTTTATGTTTCCACATAGAATATCGTGACTTATGCACAAAATTTTTAGTCATAATTTTTCGACATTTCAAAATATGTTTTTTAGGTATAGGGAGCATATGCATCTGGGAGCCGAATTGAATTTCCGGTAAGTAAATTCCTACATAGTATAGCTCAGTAGAATGATATGTTCTCAATTAAATGGGGTCCACAAGATTCTGATCAGTACTGTCATTTCCCAATTAAGAAAAAAATTGTTGATCCTTAATTCCTCGGTGTGTCTTGATTTGATGCCTACAACGAGCATCCAACCAGCGGCAGGAGGTATCCATGGTGCAACTTTGGGGTGAGATGAAGGTGGTGGTCTAGGAAACTTTTCCCGGTCGATTTGCTTGTGTGGTGCCCGAGCGGGAGCGAGCTAGACGGCGATGCCCGTCCCTGTTCTAGATTGTCTCGCCATATATTCACCAGATGTCTTCTCTCCCGTGAGGTATATCACGAGGTTGCAAACTCACAACGACCATTTCTTGCACTCCCCAACGGGCCAACCTTACTATAGTAGAAGAAGGGTTACTTTTTTGTTAATAGAATATGCGAATTTCTTTTATGCTTTTCATGCACCAAGTAAATGAAGATAAGCAAAAAAAATTTTGAAGAAAGAGGTAGCTCTTGATTTTTACGAGCTCTAGTGATCCCTTAAAAAAACATATTTACAAGTTTCAAAATTTTCTCTTTTTTTTAATTTGTGTAGCTCAGAATACTTATTATTTGAAATTGGCATTTTACACGTTGGACTACATATCACTGGGTATGGGCTATGTGCATCGTTTCGATGCAGCCGGGCCTTTGCTTCCCTTCTTGAAGAAAAAATATCACTAGTTACATCTAGAACTTTTTAAACTATTTTGTTAAAATTGTATACATGATTCTAAAGTTTCTGAAAATAAAGAGATCATGGGTTCGAAACAATAAATAAAGGGATAAGTGGAGTTGGGAGCTAAGTACGTATCTTTACTCCATTTGGACCATCTTCTCGGGCAGCCTGTGGATGGCGAAGCCCAAGGCTACCGATCACAGCTACAATAGGCCATGGCGAGAGACTGAGAGCCCGTGAACGAACTGTACTGTAGCTAGGCTCTCGAAAAAAAAAACTAACTAGGCATTCTCTTCTCAAAAAATAAAAATAAGAAAACTACTGTAGCTAGGCTCTCGAAACAGTGGCTTGATTACATCCAACCGGTGCATTAAGAGTGTACTACTGTAGTATATATGTGCACGCTTGCTTGCTGCGTTATTCGCGGCTGGTCAGCATTATCGAATGCCTGTGTTTCATATCTTTTGTACTCTTCTGGAGTTAGTTGTTGCAGGATTCCTGCGAGTGATGCCGACACATGTGCTTGATTAATTCATCAACATGCATGCATGATAGTACTCCTAGCTATCTATCTGGCTACCTAGGTAGACTTATCTGGCTGGTTTAGCCGACAGATTATTAATTCATGGTGATTAACAGTACAAAATGTGCACATGCATGTCATGTCATGAATGGTGGCCAGGTGGTTAAGCAGGATTGGGATGCATGCAAGAAGGGTAATTAAGTAGGATTAATTATATGCTTTGGTAAGTAGGAGTACTCACTTTTCATGTTTTGTATACCTGTTTAATTACCTGCTAGTTTATTATTCCTTTTTTATAATGGGAGAAAACCGAACAATATGACAGGAACATTACAATTAAGAGAGAAAGATGATATGGGTGTGAATGCCGGAGAGTGCAAATGGAGGTCGAGCTCCGTGAAGCCTTTTTTTTCCAACAATTCAAATCATCACTTTTAAGTTTCAAAGAGTTTGAAACAAAAAAATGAGCTGTACATAATGTCGAAAGCAGTGTGCAAATTTTCAATGCAAAATTCATATTATTTTAGGCTACACAAATACGATAAAATCTGATAAAATTTCAAGTGTTCAAAATGTGTACGGTTCACCGATCTAGATTCACCTATTTGACATTTTTCCCATCCATAGAGCTCAGACTACAAACGCCTCACTCATGTGAATGCTCCGTGCTTACTTTTTCGGGACAGAGCTTTTGTGAATTTGTCAAGAAAAGTCACATCATGACTTTGCCTATGTGAGTGTCATCGGATCAAGATTCATTTGGCACGCTTGGTCCAAAATTTAAACTTAATTCAAACTGTTCGTAAAAAATGACAAACATCGAGTAAATCCTAAATCCTATATGCTCCATTGAATATTTTGAGAAAGATTCGTTCAATTTGGATAAATGGTTTATGAGAAAATAGCGTTCTGAGCTCGAAACATAAAATGGTTTTTTAATCCCCAGAATACAGAGTGAAACATATCTGATTTACTTGATTTTTCTTGAAAATTTCAAAGTTTTTTGAATTTCAAGTTCAAAATTTGGACCAAGCACATGTATTAGATCTTGATCCGGTGACGGTGACACGGATAAAGTGAGGGTGAGACTTTGCTTCGTATGATAAAATCACCGAAGCTCTGTCCACTTTTTTGATACCGGCCAGACAAAAGCTAGCATATGTAGAGAGGAGTCAAAAGGCGGTCTCAGCATCCAGGACAAAAAGTTCGTATCATGCAAGATTAATTTAGTGCCTTTCTGGTTTGGCGTTACGGATGGTCTCTAACTAACAGAGATTAATTAAGAGAATTAGCTAGTGCAACACTCCACTACGTACGTGCACGGCTGCTAATTTGTCTTGTTCCGTTGCATCTACATATCAATCGACTACCTACCGTGCCTAAGCATGTGTTATGTGTTGCTTTCTTCTAGTGCGGTCCTACTCTTCGCTCCAATATGTATTATTGACTGACTTGAGTAATTAGTTATATATAAGAATGTACTAGAGAGCTCTCTGAATTCTTTCTTATCTGTCCCTAATCACTGGCAAGATGTGTCTCACAGTCAGAATTCAGAAAATAAGCTAGCTAACTGAACTAGCTAGATAGTACATATCAACTGGTTCCAGTTGTCTCCTTAAGCTAGCTAGGCTCGGACCAAGTTTAAGTTTTCAGAAACTTTATTAGTGAAACCTCAAGTGTAATTTTTAGTACTACTGACAGTGACACATTCATATTATGTTGATTTGGGACTGGGGTTGCTTAATTAGGGAGGCAGTGGTTTGGTCAGCTATGCATGCATATCCTGGATGGGTTGCTAGCTGACATTTGTTTACGTCTCATCTGATGACGTTCTGTTAGTGTGGTCGACCTGTTAAGCACCGCCGACATATAGGATAAACCAAGCTAGCTAGCTAGCTCTACTATATTATTGATTCAGAAAATTTACTAGTACTACTTTTGGATATCCGACATTTCTGATTACTACTTTTGGCTTTGCTTTTTTTATTTTCTTTGGCTAGTTAGTGGATCGAGATTTTGGAAGTACCACCGAGATGCAAAGATCACTGGAAAATAGACGCTGAAATCCATGTGATTGCGACATCCAACACCGTGTGTGATATCTTCTTGTTTTTACAGCTATTCTAGAAGGAGTAAAAAACGGTATGTGTGGTTTCCGTACGTGACTGTAGTACCATATACAGGAATTTGATTCGTGGCACCCGAGCACACTGGTGCTTGGTTAAAAAAAAAATTCAAAATGGTATTTTGAAGTTTCAGAAAAAAATCAAAATGGTATTTTGAAGTTTCAGAAAAAATTCAAAATGATAAAATTTCAAGTGTTCAAAATGTGTACGGTTCACCGATCTAGATTCACCTATTTGACATTTTTTCCCATCCATAGAGCTCAGACTACAAACGCCTCACTCATGTGAATGTTGCGTGCTTACTTTTCGGGACAGAGCCTCTGTAAATTTGTCAAGCAAAGTCGCATCATGACTTTGCCTATGTGAGTGTCATCGGATCAAGATTCGTGCAGTTGGTGTTATCTTGTTCTTGTCTTGAGCTAGGTGGTACGCAGCCCTCGAACCGACTGGTCAATGGGACGTGTTGTGTTTTATATGTTGTATGTGTTTTTTTTTCCGGCCGTTTTTTCTTGCAAACTGACCAGTGTCAAACCTGGAGTTTGAACTCTGGTGGGCTGGGGCTACAACCACCCTCCCAACCATCCAACCAAGGGTTGGTTCTCAACCGACCAACTCTCCCGACGAATCTCGTGTCTAGTAGTTTTGAAAGAGGACTAGTTGAATTTGGCGTGGCGGCACGCCATGCCCTTGGTGAGATTTTTGTGCATTATTTGGATATGCACGCTCAAAGTTTCTGAACAAATTTATTGTACTTGCTAAATGTTAATATGTGTAGTCAACTATCACATAACTTCCATTCTTTAGCAACGGATGTTTACTCAGGGGGGGGGGGGGGGCAGTTTTCGGATGTTTATTCAGGGGTAGAAACCTATGTACATTAGGAACAGTGATTTAAAAACAGGTACATAAAAAGGCACAAACAAAACATGATAGAGGTGATCAGATGTTAAGCAGATAGAACACAAATACTAAGTATCTTACATAAGTTTGACATACATCACGGTAGACAGGCGCACTTGCAGTATGTACATGACAGAAAGTAGGTCATGGTCTTGAACTTCACATATGTACATATACTGGTTACAGGGAAAGCAACCGGCTAAAGAAAGAGATCAACCTTTAGATGGTGAAGGGGCTGAACGATGCACAATGTTTTCTTTTAACCGGGAATTATAAGAGCAGGGGAAACCTTTTGTTTGGCTTGCGACAGGCAATTGGCAGACACAACGGAAGTGTGCCCTGGACTCTTATAAGATGAGGCACAACCTCTTGGCAGCTTCTCACAACTCAACTGGAAAGGTATTGTACTGCTGACACCTTGTTTCAAAGTAAATGCACAGTTTTTTGCTCACAGTGAAGAAAAGGATGCCATGGTATGGCAGCTACAGCATCAGCACAATGCCTATTAATTCTGAAAATGAATAAAAGGTAGCATGTGTTAGATTGGAAGCAACTGGGGTCAAAGCAAGATTGATGTGGCAACGAAACTTGAAATAGAAATGCTTTGTCTTTTGTGTTTGACAACAAACATATTTTATTGGTATAAACTATATAGAATGCACTCACGGTTTCAGTTTACTTAAAGATTACGTAGAATTCTCCAAAAAGGGAAAACACTTGTTTCCCCACATGGAAAATATATAATCAAGAGAATGTTAACAGTTCTTGTTGCAAAAGTTGGAGAATACCAAAACTGGTAAGAAAGTAAAATCAGAAATCATAGGGGATTAACATGATGCGACCTAAGTGGATTTTCATTCTAAGCAAAAGAAATCTTCAATTGAAATAATGGAACTTGTATTTTTTTTTTACGATGTCCATAAGTACAGCATGCTTATGCTATCTACAAATTACTTGATATCTAGCAATAGCAGTAAAGAGGCCTTTAGTTTGCAACTTTGATAGCAAATGAAAAGTGGATGAATTCATTTGAACCTATTCAGACACATTAAGTGTAATCACTGTAAGAATGAACTTTTAAAACCCGAAATCATTGACCTGGTAATAATGTGACATATTCAGCCTTATATATAACTGAGTATTAGATAAGGATGTGACATGTCAAAAAATACGGATCTGCTCCTTTATCACCTGGAAAGGTTACAACATTCATTCTTTTTCTGAGATCTCATTTATAATAGCTGATAAGTATATCTGAAGCATGACATCCTTTTTTTCTACAGGACCAACTTGGAGGCACATTCAGCAAGTCATCAGCTAAGCTGAACTACTGACACTAATTTCTGTAGAACGATCTGTGGATGTGAACAGGAACATCTTAGATGACACTTCTCAAAACGCTGGAAGGCTAATGAGAAAGATGAGATAACTGTATAACCCAACAAAAGAAATAGAAGACTACCAAATTACACAAAACAGAAGTAAACATGGCATCGAGCAAAAGAATTAATAAAATAAGGAGTGTTATGGCACGTACTGACTAAAATGATAAGCAATAAGCAAGAGAAAGTAAATTTAAATAAAGCGTCGAGGTCCACCAGGGAGTGACCAACAATGTTGAAAGCTAGCGAAGTGAAATATATATACACGCATGTAAGATATAAAGATTAAATAGTTCTGCTGTGGCAAAGGAAATCTCAAATAGAATAAGATGTAAGAAGTACACACCTTTAAATATTTTTAAGGATTCTTCTAGTATAATATGGTAGGAGACATGGATGGAAATCCTATGAGCATGCAGAATACATCTAGCCCAAACTATTACACCTAATTCAAATCAATCTGCATATATATAAGAAAGAACGACTGTATTATTTTTGGAGATACAATTATTAGAGCCGTTTACTGTAAGTAAACCATGTCTTGTCGGTAGTTCAATTCAAAATAAGAATGTACTGAATGAAAGCTGTGAACCATGTAAGAAGATTATTATAATATGCTACTAAATTATTTTTAGAACTTACCAGGTGGTGCTTCACAAACATGTTTTATAAATTAGCAAAAACTTCACGGTAGACAATATTCTTGGTTTGTAAAGTAGGTTTTCCATCTTCATCAAGGGCAAGAATTTTAAGCCCTTCTCTGGATGTCACTCGTGATATAGCTACATAGAATTGACCATGAGAAAACACCGGCTTTGGCAAATAAACGCCGACTCTATGAAGTGTCTGACCCTGACTTTTATTAATTGTCATTGCGTAACAGATGCGAATTGGGTATTGACGGCGCTGTAGAATGAAAGGCCACTTTCTAGATGGTGCATGTAAAACAATTCTTGGTATACATACGTGATTTCCAACATTAGCTCCAGTCATGATTTTAGCTTCAAGAACCCAGTGGCCTAACCTTGTGACCACTAAGCGCGTGCCATTGCAAAGACCAATAGATTGATTAATATTCCGGAGTAGCATGATTGGAACACCTACCTTCAAAGCAATTTTGTGCTGTGGGAAATTAGGAGGCTCAACTTTGTGTAGGAACTCAGGGGGGTATAGCAAATCTGCGTCTGCTACATGGTCTAATGTTTTGCAAATGGTGTCACAGCTTTCAAAGATCATCTCTTCTCCTGGAACAGCATTAAAAAGCATATCATTGATTGAGTTAGCCACCTTATTAGTTGGACATATTATGGCTCGCTGGGCTAAGTAAGACACATCATCGAAAGCAGCTTCAAAGGAATTGTATGTTGCATCGATGAGCGCTGAGATGTAGTTAGATGATGGCAGCAATGCAATATCAGGCCGCAATGTAAGCCACGATGGAGTGGATTCGCCTTCTCGAATGTCCATAGGCACTGTTCCATCCCCCACTGCCAGAACCCAGCTTGCAAATGAATCTAGCTGAACCTTTTCATTCTCAGACAAATTGGGATTAGACAACCTCATGTTTCTTTTAAGTTTTAGAATAGTCACATGCTGCCAAAGAGAGGACATAATGAGAGATGAATTAACAATTTCATGTCTTGTTGCACCCTCAACAGCACCACTGTTTTGCCACCAAACGGAAGATCTCTCTTAGAATTGTCATCTATAGAAAGAACGTCTCTCATGCTTCTGTCGACAGCTTCAAAACAGCGCCTATGTGTCATCGGTGCTTCATCCCATAAAATCAATGCTGCCTTTTTGACTAACTCTGCTAGATTGGTACCTCGTGACATGTTGCACATGGTTTGCTGACCAACATCAAGTGGAATTCTGAACCGAGAATGAGCAGTTCGCCCTCTTGGAAGCAACAAAGAAGCTACACCGGAAGAAGCAACAGCTAAGACAATATGATTGTCTGCTCGCAATGCGGTAATGATAGCATTCCAAAGAAAAGTTTTCCCCGTGCCTCCATGACCAAAGATGAAGAACAACTTTCCAACCGAACCGGTGGCAGCAGCAATAACCTGATCATAAATGTTTAACTGTTCCAGGTTCAGTTTTTCATAAAGAGAAGAAGCTGTAGACCGAATATCATCTTTGTCATACTGCATCTCTTCGATAATTAATCTGTTTCCAAGTATTCTTGCACCATGCAAAGAAGCAGTAGATATGTTAAAACTTTCCAGAGAATAGCCATTTCTGCTGAACATGATAGAAAGCTCTTGCAAAAGCTCAGCTTGTAGATATTGTGGAGGGATGGCTAAATCAGCATCATTGAAAGAACGACGAATTCGAATCACCAAATCATCTGTCATATATGTTGAGTACTTATCAAGGAGCCTCTGTGCATTGATCACACCACAAAAAAGCACAACGGTCATGAACAGATGTCTCAATTGGAAAGAAGAAGCCCATACAATAGCTTCATCAAAAAGAAGAAACCATTCATTGTCGTCACCCACTAATCCACGAACTTGGCAAGCCTCCTTGAAAGAGCCATATAAAACGCCATTGTAACTTTTTAGATCAGCAAAACTTGTAGCTCCTGGTACCTTGGTGAGCAGCATCCGTAAGAAAAAAAGTTCCTTGGTGGTAGGATGACAATTATAAATTCTTCCAATTGGTACTGCAAATCTACCTTTGAGAACCCTTCTTTTCCACCGCTTTGCCTTACCATCCCATATCCACTTAGAAGGGAAGTCTTCATATGTTAAAGATCTAGCATCAGGATAACGTTGGTTAGCAACAAACCATTCCGTCAACATAGTCTTGTATCTGTTAGGGTCATGAACCACTGAAGCAAGGTCCTCATCTTCGCTGTAAATAACCCGATTCATATTAGGCAAGTGAACAGTCAACCTTTCGACAGAAGGTTCTCGAACATGAATATCGTATGCAAATGTACGCCAGCAAGCTTCACATGTTGATAAATATCTACAAAAAAGAACAATCATCAGAACACGTCATATGACACCAGCTCGAAGAGAAACAAAAACATGGCATGTAGTTGTAAAAATATAACCAATAAATAACTATGCATACCTGCATTTAGCATAATCACTTATTTCATTTCTACCTTCAGATTGAGATCCTGAATCTTGATACATAGAATGTAGATGAGCATGGGCCATGTCCGGACCTTTTGCAAGGTACTTGAATAAATACTTCAAAAGATTCGTCTTGTTGCACCATTCTACATTAATGTGGGCCTGAAACATTTTAAGCAGTGCCATATTGTACGGCACTATCCATCTGTTGTCTAAACGGTGGCCATTTTTTGTGATATAACGACCGTTGTTAGGCCGACGATAAACCGGGAAACCTAGCCCATCAATGGTGGTTTCTTCGTTGAATTCCTTCGGATAATGTTTAGAACAAACCCCATCTTTCATACACGGGGATTGTGGATTGTAATGACCACAAGGTCCATGCACCATAAACTCTTCCACAAGCGCATAACCAAGCGCATCCTCGCGGAAATCGGGTATCTCGGCAGAAATGTAAGAGTTTATAGTAGATGGAGTAGGATCATCCGTATCAGCCTTCAACCACACAAGTGAGTGTATATGCGGAAGGCCCCTCTTTTGAAATTCCACGACATATAAATCTGTAAACATATAAAGTAATTGCAGTATTAAGGTCACGGAAAATGGATTTAAGAGATGAATAATGGAAAAGCGGAACAACAGCGGTAAAACAATCAGATAGAGAAAGCATGATGTACAATATTAAAGGTAGCATGTGCTGACTGCTGGAGAAGTTAAGAAGTAAAAAATAAAATCAGGAAGGGAAAGTAAACGACATAAATCTGTGGGTAAATGCATACATGCGTCAATAGACCCAAAAGTTTTTCCTTTTCGAACACGACTTCTAAACTGATTCGCTTTCATCTTGAATACACGTGTGACAATATCCGGCCTGTCAGCATGCGTTTGTCGAGGCTCAAATACCAGTGCCTCTGCAATTTCATCCCATTTTGGATTGCACGTAAAAGTGATAAAAAGATCAGGAGCCCCGAAGACACGACAAATTGCCATACCATCTTGATAGTTCTGGATCATATACCGAGGTCCTCCGGTATAGCTAGAATGTAAGATGTATTCGACTCCGACATTTTTCCCATTAGAGTCACCCTCACCAAGAGCATCGGATAAACCCTGGTATGTCTCGGAACGCAGTTTATCTTGATTCCAGAAATGATAGCTAAGTCTACATGACTCAACACAGGAATAGGCATCCACTTTTATCTGATCGGAAAGCCGTCCGCAGCAAGTAAAAGGATTTGGTTCTCCTTTTCGATAATGAAATCTATAACAGTAGTACTCAAGCATAGACACATTTTTTCTACCACGTATAGGAGAACCATCAGTAGAACGATATGGAATCCCAAGGTGGTAGCCCATGGAACCGTAAGGAAACAGGAGTGGGTACTGCAAAGCCATAAGAGAAGGATTAAGCGGCGAAACACGTTGGAAAAACCCTGCATTTTTCTGAACTATTACATCAAATCTGTTGACCTCCTCAGAGAAGTCATCAACAATTAAAGCAGCCAGTTCAGGTGCAGCAGGAAGAGAATAATGATTACCATGATCGGCCCCTTCATGACTAAACAACCGAATAGCAACTTCCGGAGAGTCAGGTGAAAATATCCTCTTTTCGGCCATACGAAATGTTTGCACAAGGGGATTATGATTATTAAGCATGGACCTCAATGAATCAACTACATCACAATCAGGTTCCTCCCTACGCAATCGCCGACGACGAAGAGGTCGTTCTGAACCATCCTCCACATTGCCGCTTTCTTGAGCATCTCTTGAACGACGTCGACCACGCAACGAAGTCGACAAACGATCAGCTAACATGGACGTGTCATCGACAGCAGCGTCGTCGTCATGGAATATACTCATCCTATTGTTAATTTCATTTGATGTGTCGTAGATATAAAGCTGTGCAAACTTAGGTTTTGGATTGTTAGGCGGTGGAAGGAGAGAACCAATTTGATGACAGACCACACCACAAATTTTGAAAACATAAGGTCCATTTCCAACATTCACGCTGTCATCAATATGAACGCCAAGAGACGTGAAAGCGAACATAGAATTGTATTCTCGAATCAAGCGCAAGAATTGTTGAGATGCAGGCCCGCCATCAAACTTAAGTAGTTCGGACAAAGGAGATGGCCAGTCAGGATATATAGGAAGCGATACCTTTCCACGCCGGCAGCACCCCGTGTACACAGGTCGGTGCCTCTCCTTGCTTGCATCTTTGCAACGTTCCTGATACCAAAATGCAGCGCCGCAGTGTATGCTCATGTGATGCGGTCCGCCGTAGTATGAACGACCTGGCCAGGTGCCTGGTAATATAAAGAAACATGTAAGCACACAATGGGAAGAATTAAACAATATTAACAAAATTTAGTAAGGTAAGCAACTGGATCGATAAGAAGTTACGTTTGAGTAGAGTAATAAGATCCTTGGGTAAAGGTAATTCGAGACGGCCAAGTTTATATCCCGCACGAAGCAATGCCCGGTGCCGACGGATAGTCATACGCATTTGACGATTAGACGAAGCTTTAGATGCAGGCACATAAGGAGTTGCAGCAACTGTAAGTGATGGTAGGAATAAGTATGCAGCAATAGAAGCAGTAGCGGTAGTAGCAGTACGTAGTTATACTAAATAGTGCAGTCAGTAGAATTTGAGCGAACAGAGCATACCTCGTGACAAATAATCTAAAGGATTAGCACCTGGAGGCATAAATGGCAGAGGAATAGAAGCATTAGCATCACTGAACATATCATTAACAGGAGAACCAGATTCTGGAGACTGCTGAGACAGGAAATCATAAGAAGCAAGTGGCGGGTCAACATATTGCGAAGTAGATGGGCCAGAACAGTCAAAAGAAGAAGGCTGGGCCTCCGTTGAGTGAGTCGAACTATGTAATTCAACATGCCCCTCGGAATATCTAGAGCCCATATGTGGGCGATGAGAAGAGTGGCTATCAATAACAAAGGGAGCATCCAAACCAGCAAGTAGACCACAAGAAAGACTACTGTCAGAGGGGCCGCCACCCAAAACAGACCGAGCAGAACCACCTACATAAAAAGAAAAAATTTGTGAAGCAGATAACAGAAGTCAGAGAGTAATAAAAACAACAACACATGTCCTGTTAGTATTAAGGAAAATGGAAAATGAACTGATTATAACAGCGGTTGGTTTAACAACAACAGCGGGCAGACAGGTGAAAAAAGCCATTGTTTAAGATTCATACATGCTCAAATAGTATTTTTGTTACCATGTAATAATCAGAGAATCCACGCAGCATGTGTCTAAAATTTGTAATGGATACTGTGTTCAACATGAAGGATGGCAGGAACACATCAGCAAAACAGTGTGAATGAACATATTTTTTTGAGCATGAATAATAGCAGCAATGAAGCAACATGATGTTATAAATTAATATATTTTTTGCAGCATGGATGCATACAGAGAGAATGGAAACCATCCAATTTGTCGACAGTGTACATGCCGCATACATATAATTCTGAATCGGTATATAGATCATACAGTCGATGGCTAGTTCCACAGTCCATAAATGATCAAAGGAGAATAAATGATAGCACGTAGGAACGTGCTATGAAAAGAGATAAATTACAGGAATCGTCGCGAACTGGACGCTTGCCAAGGCGAATTTCCCTCCTACGCGCATCGTCATGGAGCGTCACAGAAGACCCATCAGGATAATGGGGCAGAACAGAAGTCCCAGAATCATACACATGAGAAACAGAAGTGGCCATCGTAGAAGGGCCAGCAGCCGATGAAGCCAAAACACCAGCAGGAGAAGATAAAGCAGTCCGATCGAAAGGACCTGAGAGATTATCAAAATAGTGTGCTGTCACAAATTAAGGGAAAACAACATCCCAGCCTTGATAAAACTAAATCATCATCAAACAGAAAACTTCAGTACATCTAGATAAAATATATGCAGTTGATGACCTCAAGTTACATCCTAAAATTCAGATACTTCATCTTACGGAATAGTGCATATAATACCATCCACTATGTGAAACTATATGTAATTGGCAAAAAACAAAATTTCTATCCGAAACTTGATAAATCATATTTCAATATAATTAAAGCAATGTATGCATCTATATGAGTACGCTACGTGCACTTGAGAATGAAAAACTACACTAATGAAAAACCACACTAATCATGGGGGAGACTACATGGACAACATCTGACATGATAGTTGTCACTTTTATCACGGACAACTAATTTTGCTCATGCTTTGTTGCTGCTTTGTATTTTTGTTCACAAAAATTAATTCGCGTGCCATGTCAAACATATATGAATACGGAGAAATACATACCATTGGCATTCAGTGGAACGGCAGAAATAGAGACAGTCAGCGGATCATCTGTTGCACGACGTTGACGTCGCGAGGGACGGGAAAAAACCTCAGGGAATTCAGGATCAGAACCAGTCGGCAAGGCATTTAACGCACGGCGTCGGCGCCTAGACGGAGGATCGCGCGGAACAGAGTGTAAAACAGAGGCCGCAGGCGTATCGTTGGAGGCGCGCCGCCGACGCTGAGGCGGAGGAGGATAATCATCGGGGGAATCCTGCTGGAAACCACGGCGGCGGCGACACCCAGGAGCGTCGAGGAGATCCTTGACCGTGATAATTATATAAAAGTGTTTCAGAATTAGTTCTATGAGAAAATTACACGTACCAACAATACACAAAGCTGCTTATGGCGTCCAGGAGAAATTTAGAAGTCTGTAATTACCGTGCTCACTATGACAGAGAGGATGCTATACTGGTATCAGGAACTATTTAGCAGGAGTGTATGATGAATGAGAAAAATGCAGCGATCAACAGTACACAATGATGTTTGTGGCGTGGAGGAGAAATTTACAAATATGTAATTACCATAGTCACTATGACAGAGAGAACGCTATGTCGGTATCAGTAACTTTGTAGCAGGAGTGTACGATGAATATGCAATCTTATCTAGAAGTTATTCCAAAGATTTTCATGTGAGAAGCAAATATAAAATTTAAAGGAAACACGACATCTGAAATCGTAAACCGTATCTTGGACTACAAAAGAATACCTGAAGGGGCGCAACGGGCCTGGAAGAGGCAGCAGCGCCGCGTGGCGATGAAGGCAAACGGCGAGGCATCGATCCTGCAGTAGAGTCAACAGGATCGTCAGTGACGGCAAAGAAAAGAGGCAGAGATGGAGCGGCGAGGCATGGAGCCTGCAAGAAAATCTGCGGCGACCACGGAGAGTTGTCTAAATAGTAATGTTATGCATATATACATGGAAATTAAAATACACTATTAGAAAAGAAGAGACATGAGTTTTCTCCATGTCTATCATGTGCAACATTGCAGTGCTAGCTGAAAGTAAAATACAGTAAGACAAATATATTTTCCTTCAGTCTGTACTGCTAAGAACTAAGAAGAAGATAACTGTGGCAAGATACAGGTAATTCTGACATTTGCAGCAAGACAGGATGCAAAGTTCCCATGATGGGTTTTCAAGTACGGGAAGAATACTGGCATACATATTTTAGTTGTCGCAAACTGAATGCGTAATGTTTCAGATCCCACAAGCTGAATGATGCAGTGCAAATAAATGACATTACAATTAGGCCATCTAGGAGTTAACGGCAGGTGTGCAGATAATCTTGGAAAACAAAAGCCACCTCTGAATTTCGCTGGTGTCCACACTTTCGTGGACCAACTACACATTAGAGAAAAAAGAACCAACATATATATGCTTAGCTCAAAATATATATCCCTAACTGAATTGAAAATCTAAAACATCGGAATTTGTTTGTACTGTAACAAAAATTTCATAATGTTACATATGATGGAGTTGCTGCAGCTGCAAAGTTTTTCAAACTCTGAATGACGCAGTGCAAATAAATGACATTACAATTAGGCCATATAGGAGTTAACGGCAGGTGTGCATATAATCCTGGAAAACAAAAGCCACCTCTGGTGTGCATATAATCTTGGAAAACAAAAGCCACCTCTGAATTTCGCTGGTGTCCACACTTTCGTGGACCAACTACACATTAGAGAAAAAAAGAACCAACATATATATGCTTAGCTCAAAATATATATCCCTAACTGAATTGAAAATCTAAAACATCGGAATTTGTTTGTACTGTAACAAAAATCTACTAACATGTTACATATGATGGAGTTGCTGCAGCTGCAAAGTTTTTCAAACTGATTTTTGGTACAAAAGAATGCTGATGATGTTGGAATTATCGTAGAGTTTCTCACAGTATAATGTACACCCATCAGATGAACCATACCCATCAACTAAAGTAAAAGTCCAGGAACACTCAGGGGATCCTCATGAGAACTTGCAAAAGGTACAGCAAGTAAGAACGGCTACAGGGAAATCAAATAGCCACGCGAGGACGACGACCTTGGGAGCAGAGGATGCGTCGGCGGATGGGCTAGAGGCCGGAAGGAGAGGTCGGGGCGGAGTTTGGCGCGGCGCGCTGAAGCCGGAGGAGAGGAGGAGCGGCCGGTGCAGGAGGCGCGGTGTCGGCGGGCGCGGGAGGCGCCGCGCCGTCGACGGGCGTGCTGGTGGCAGGAGTCTGAGCGGGGAAGTGGGCGGCGGGGTGCAGGGGGAGCGACGTGGGGGTGGCGGTGGAGTGAGATGGCGCGAGGGCCGCGGCGACGGCGTGGTCCGGCAGCGGCGAGCTACCAGAGCTGAGACCTGGAGCGGCCAGAGCTGGGAGATGTGTGGTGTTGTGTGGTGCGGGTGAGTTGCGTGCGTGGGTTTGTTTCTTTTTTTTTTAATGTAACATGAGGCTGGCAGATGGGGCCCACCGTGGTACTGTAGATAGCTACAGGGTTAGCTACAGTACTACAGTGCCGTGGGGTGCTCTCAGGCCGGCATTTCCGGCAGCTTTGATATAGTTAGTAGATAAAGTTTCCGTGACAGAGACGAGTTTGCGATTCGGAGATGTGTAATCAGATTAGACGGCACGGATGGAATGGAATGGAATGGAATCGAATCGAATCGAATCTACACCGTACGTTCATATTCCTTTCATGAGGGCGGAGAAGAAGGGAAGGGGATCTGCCAGGAACAAGAAGCTGCCCGATTTCTGAGTGGTACGCAAATTTAAGCTAGATTATTATATATGTGCGCACCTGCGTGACACTGATTGGTTCATGATGCATGCTCCGTTCTGTTGTCTTCTTCCTGGTGCAGTTGCCACCTCGATCGGTGGACGGACGCGCGCAGAAAAGGAGAGGAAGAAGAAGAGGAGATCGAGCGAGCGAGTGATTGCGCACGGTGGAAACAGAAACGGAACAATCATGGGCGTGGTGGGGTGCGTTGGTTCGCGCGACACGACAGTGCGAGTGAAGAACGCGGCGGCAAAAATTTCGTCAAACGCGGCGGCTGAACCTGTGGCTGGATCGAGATGGCTCCATATATATCTCATCTCATCTCATCTCATCTCATCATAAAAGTGGGCTGCCGCTGTCTGTCTGGTTTTGCCGTCCACTCGCCACCCACCTCAAACATGGATACTTCATCACTGAGCTGCTAGCTTAGCTAGTGGCCACCAACGAACCCTCCTCGCACACATCTCCTTTTGTCTTTCTCGACGTATGCAAGGCGTGCATCACGATCTCCCACCAGCTAACCCAGCCTTAAAACGAAACGGTCAGCTCGAGTTCAGACACTGACACACACCAAGAACCTTCCGTTCCGTCTTCTCCCCACCCAGCCATGCCGCCCGCCGGCCACTTCCACCTCCACCTCCTCCTCCTAGCCGCCCTCCTCCATGCCGCCTCGTCCACCGAGCTATCCGCGCTCATGGCCTTCAAGGCCTCCCTCACCGTCCCTCCCTCGGCCGCCGCCTTCTTCTCCACCTGGGACGCGGTCGCGCCGTCCCCGTGCAACTTCACCGGCGTCACCTGCCGCCGCTCCGCCGTCACCGGCCCTCTCCATCCCGGACAGAACATATCGTCCTCCTCCGTCCCCTTCGACGCGCTCTGCAGCTCGCTGAGCTCCCTCGAGACGCTCTCGCTGCCGGGGAACGCGCTCGCGGGCGGCATCCACGGCGTCGCGGCGTGCGCGGGACTCCAGGAGCTCACCCTCGCCATCAACGCCTTCTCCGGCGCCGTCCCGGACCTCTCCCCGCTCACCGGCCTCCGCGTCCTCAACCTCTCGCAGAACGCCTTCTCGGGACCCTTCCCGTGGCCCGCGCTGCGCGCCATGCCGGGCCTCGCCGTGCTCGCCGCGGGCGACAACCCGTACCTCGACCCGACGGACTCCTTCCCGCCCGAGATTAAGGACCTCGTCAACCTCACAGCGCTCTACCTCTCGGCCGCCAACATCGTCGGCACCATCCCGTCGGCCATCGGGCGGCTCACCAGGCTCGTCGACCTCGAGCTCGCCGACAACCTCCTCACCGGCGAGATCCCTCCGGCGATCTCCCAGCTCGTCAACCTACAGTCTCTCGAGCTCTACAACAACTCACTCACCGGCGCGTTCCCTCCGGGGTTCGGCAAGCTCACGAACCTCCGGTTCTTCGACGCGTCCATGAACACGCTCACCGGCAACCTCTCGGAGCTCCGGACCCTCACACGGCTCGTATCGCTGCAGCTCTTCTACAACAACTTCTCCGGCGAGGTTCCACCCGAATTCGGCGACTTCAAAGAGCTCGTGAACCTGTCGCTCTACAACAACAATCTGACCGGCGAGCTACCAAAGAACCTTGGCAGCTGGTCGGACTTCAACTTCATCGACGTGTCCACCAACGCGCTCACGGGCGCCATACCGCCGGACATGTGCAAGCGCGGCACCATGCAGAAGCTTCTCATGCTGGAGAATAAATTCTCGGGAGAGATTCCGGCGACATACGCGAGCTGCACAACGCTGCAGAGGTTCAGGGTCAGCAAGAACGAGCTCTCCGGCGAGGTGCCCGAGGGGCTCTGGGCGCTCCCCAACGCCGAGATCATCGACCTTGAGGCGAACCGGTTCACCGGTGGCATCGGGGACGGCATCGGGAGCGCGGCGTCGCTCACCAGTCTCTTCCTCGCCGGGAACAGGTTCTCCGGCGCGATACCGGCGTCCATAGGCGATGCTGGGAAACTCCAGAGCATCGACATGTCATCGAACGAGCTCTCCGGCGAGATCCCCGCGAGCATTGGGAGGCTCGTTCATCTCGACAGCATCGACATCGCGGCAATGATATTACCGGAGCCATCCCGGCGAGCCTCGGCGCGTGCTTGGCGCTCAGCACGGCGAACCTCGCCAGCAACAAGCTCGTCGGCGCGATCCCCGCCGAGCTGGGCGACCTGTCGCGGCTGAACTTGCTGGACATTTCGAGGAACGGTCTGTCCGGCGCCGTGCCGGCGAGCCTCGCGGGGCTGAAGCTGAGCTTCCTGAACCTGTCGGACAACAAGCTCGACGGGCCCCTGCCAACGGCGCTCGCCATCTCAGCCTACAGCGAGAGCTTCCAAGGGAACCCCGGTCTGTGCGCCACCAACGGCGCCGGCTTCCTCCGCCGCTGCTCGCCCGGTGGCCGCTCGGCGAGCACCGCGCGCACGCTCGTCACTTGTCTCCTCGCGGGCATGGCGGTCGCGCTGGCCGTCCTCGGCATGGCGATATTCATCAAGAATCGGCGCCTCCACCGCACGCAGGCAGCAGAGGCCGAGGCCATGGCGGGCGGCAAACTGTTCGCGAAGAAGGGGTCGTGGAACGTCAAGTCGTTCAGGATGCTTGCCTTCGACGAGCGCGAGATCGTGCGCGGCGTGCGGGACGAGAACCTGATCGGCAGCGGCGGGTCCGGGAACGTGTACAGCGTGAAGCTCGGCACCGGCGCCGTCGTGGCGGTGAAGCACATCACGCGCACCCGCGCCGCCCCGAGCACCGCCGCACCCACATCCGCCATGATGCGCCGGTCGCCGTCGTCGGCGCGGTGCCGCCGGGAGTTCGACGCGGAGGTGGGCACTCTCAGCTCGATCCGTCACATGAACGTGGTGAAGCTGCTGTGCAGCGTGACGAGCGAGGACGGCGCGGCGAGCCTGCTGGTGTACGAGCACCTCCCCAATGGGAGCTTGTACGAGCGGCTGCACGGGCCGGCGGCCCGGAAGCTCGACGGGGGCGGGCTCGGGTGGGCGGACCGGTACGAGGTGGCGGTGGGGGCGGCTCGGGGTCTGGAGTACCTCCACCACGGATGCGGCGACCGACCCATCCTCCACCGCGACGTCAAGTCGAGCAACATCCTCCTCGACGAGACCTTCAAGCCACGCATCGCCGACTTCGGCCTCGCCAAGATCCTCGACGACAACGTTACGACTAACAACGGCGGCGCGTCGTCGGGCGGCGTGGTGGCGGGCACGGTGGGGTACATGGCGCCGGAGTACGGGTACACGTGGAAGGTGACGGAGAAGAGCGACGTGTACAGCTTCGGCGTGGTGCTCCTGGAGCTCGTGACGGGACAGGCGGCGATCGTCGACGGGAGCGACATCGTGGATTGGGTGGCACGTCGGCTAGATGGGCGGGAGAAGGCGGTGCAGTTGCTCGATGGGAAGGCCATCACGGAGGAGTGGGAGAAGGAGGAGGCAGTGCGGGTGCTCCGCGTGGCGGTGTTGTGCACGAGCCGGACGCCGGCGATGCGACCGTCGATGCGTTCGGTGGTGCAGATGCTGGAGGACGCGGCGGTGGGCGCCACACGGGACCTTGACGGCAAGGACGTGGAGGTCAAGGTCGTCGTCCCCTAGGCTGTTGAGACGGGCGAGGAGAGTGAACAACCGTGATGGTCCGGAGCATTTTCGATCCTCTGTGCTACTGCCTGCCGCCGTCCGATCAGAGAATGGACGGCTGAGATGTAGCATGCACGTAGTATGTTTGTTTTAGTAAGACCGTTTTCAGACATGTTATGTGGACTAGTTAACTGCCAAGTAGACAGGTCAAAGCCGTGGGGGGGAAACAAACTCGGGCAAACATACGTACATTCTCTTGGACTCTCTGCCTGAACCTCTTATCTTGAGAGAAAAATACTGCTGGAGTAGTAAAATGATGATGATTCTTCGGATAGACAAAGACGTGTCCAGCTGCTGATCAAGTAATTTTCTTGGCAACCAATCATTGGCAGGTCAATGCAGTGAAAAGAAAAATACTCTGCCAAACGAATTACATTCTCTTGGACTCTGCCCGAATTTCTTCAGAGAAAACAATAATAAAATGACGATTCTTCAGATGATACAACCAGGTCAGCTGCACCTACTGCACATTCTCCAATCCAATCCAAACCGTCGCATGAATTCGGGTAGGGTTTCGTTTCGTTCCGTAGGAGTAGATGAGATGAGAACAAGACGTCACGATCGCGGTTGGGCAACTTTCGGCCTTTCCGGGAATCACTGCAGAGATGTGTGAAGCCGCCATGTTTTTCAGGCGAGGCGCGTAGACTTTCTTGCACGCCTCAACAGCGACTGATCGAGCGAGTGAGTGCTAGGCAGGCTGCCACCGAGGTAGTAGTAGATCGCACAAGCATCTGCCGTCCAGCCATTGTTCTGAATGAACTCGATCAGTGCTGGACAGTACAGTGGTCTGTGCGAACTCTTCACGCCGAAAGGCCGGTGCGAATCCAGCAAACTCAGGCGCCGGCGACGCTGATGGGCGGGAGGCGGCGGCGCGTGGCCGGAGGGAACTGCCGGACTGCTCTGCTGCGACGAGTCCATGATCTGAACATGGACGAGGAGGAGGACCGCGGGCTTGGCCCATCGACACCGGGCACAGACCATGATACCTGCCGTGGCAGAGGAAAAAAAAGGGGTGAAACGGAAATCCGCTTCGGTGCCCGGGCTCATCTGAGCCCGGCTGCTTTTCCGATTTTTTTGAATTTTAAAAATGCTTCAAAAAAAATCTAAAAAAAATTATGCGGAAACATATTTATGTATTCAATACTCGTGTAAAGTTTCGACAGAAAATATCAAATTTTGCGCCCTGTGCAAAAAAGACAAAAATCTGACAGACAAAATAGGTGAACAGTCCACTATTCAAAAAGACAGATTTGTCTTTTTGACACAGGGCGCAAAAATTGATATTTTCTGTCGAAAATTTACACGAGTATTGAATACTTCAATATGTTCATGTCCAATTTTTTTCAGAATTTTTCGAAATATTTTAGTATTTTAAAAAAATCGGAAACAAAACCGGGCTCATATGAGCCCGGGCACCAAAACGCCCCTCTCTGAAACGGAAATCCGCTTCGGTGCCCGGGCTCATCTGAGTCCGGGCACCAAAACGCCCCTCTCTGAGTGAAATGCCTAGTCTTACAATTTACCTGAAACTGCAAATGAAGCTCCAGCTCCACGGTGGCTGTTTTTCTCAAAATTTCGAGCTCGACATTTTAAGTTTAAAAAAATCGGAACAAAAATACTGAGGTAGATAATGTTGAGATCTATCAACATGCAAAATCTCAGTCCAAAATTCCACTAGTAGGAAAAAGGTCTTCTGTGGCGCACCATTTTAACTTTATGTGGCGCATGCTGGGCGCATGGTGGGTGCGCCACAGAAGTCTCGTCACTATTTTTTTTTTCTGTGGCGCACCCCCACCGTGCGCCACAGAAATAACCAGATTTTTGTGGCGCACTGCACAACCATGTGCCACAGATTGTGTTTTTCAGGTTTAAAAAAAAATATGGCTGCCATCGCAGCCACCGTGGTCGTCGGCGCCTCGGGGTGTGTCACAGAGGAGGAGGACATGGCGCCCGGCTTGAGCACGCGGTACACCTCGCCGTACACGTCCTGCAGCCGGGGCGCGTGGCAGGTGGCCTCCATGGAGTAGGTCGCAACACTTCTCGTCAACGAGCATATTGCAAGGCAACAACCAATGTTCAGGGGCTCGGTACCCCGCGTTGCATCGTAACAGAGAAGGGGGGCCATGTCCAACTCTTCAAAGATTACTTCAATCGCACAAATCCAACATATCCGGCCAAAAATTTCCATCGTTGTGTCGTATGACGAGACATGTGTTCAACCGCATTCGTATCGTAGTGATGGGCCATGATGATTACTTCAAATGCAAGCGGGACGCCCTTTGTAAGCTTGAATTCTCCTCTTATAAAAAAGGCACCGCAGTTATTCGGATGCTTGCATATGGAGTTGCCGGCAATCTTGTTGACGAGTACATATGCATGGTAAGTCGACATGCCTAGAGTCCATGTACAGGTTTGCAAAGCGGTGATTGCGGTGTTTGGCCCAGAGTACACGAGAGGGACAAATGCTGAAGATATTGCGTGGCTTTTGGCGATCAACGAGGGAAGAAGGTTTCCTAATTTTCTCGGAAGCATAGATTGCATGCATTGGGAGTGGAAGAACTGTCCATTTGCTTGGCAGGGGCAACATAAGGGACATGTTGGCGAGTGCATGGTCCATAGGTGAGCTATGAGATCAATGGTCATACATAAACCAAGGGATACTACCTAGCTGATGATATCTACCCGGAGTGGTCTAGATTTATGAACACAATCTCCAATCCTTCCGATGACAAATGTCGTTGTGAACAAGAAGAAGATGGAGGCTCGATTTCAAAGGGACAAGAGAGTTGTAGAAAGGATGTGGTGCGTGATTTTGGTGTGCTCCAATCTCGCTGGGCTATTCTTCGGCACCCTGCTAGAACATGGAGCGTCGACACTATATGGGAGGTGATGACTTGTTGTGTGATAATGCACAACATGATCATGGAGGACGAGCGTGATGATAGAATATATGATAAAGATCGACAATTTCAGGTGGTCGTGCCACAGACTGGATCGAGAACATTTGCACGGTAGATCGAGTTTCATTAATAGATGCATGATAAGACAGCTCACAAACAACTTCAAAACGATTTGGTTCGCCATATGTGTTCTTATTTTGGAAACCAAGAGTCCTAGTTGCACATTCTTGTTTAATTTGGTTGTAGTAAATTGTTTTTTATTCAATTTGGTTGTAAAACTATGTGATCAATAATTTATTCGATTTGGTTGTAAAACTATGTTACATATTCAATTTGGATGAAATCCATTGTCTAAAAAAAGACAGGGGCGGACCAAATGGATCGGCCTGTTGGTTGCAGTGGCCAGAAAAAGTCAGACGATGAGCTCCGTTGGAATCGGCGCGTTGGAATTGCCCTAAGAGACATCCCGGGAAAGCCTGACGGGAGGAGACTGTCGGACTGCTCTACAACGACGTGTCCATGAGTTCCCTTTTTTGAGAAATACGAGTCCATGAACTGAACCAGCTTGCCCATCGGCACCGGCCCGAGCCCGTGATATCTGTCGCGGCAGACGGAAAACGGAATTCCCAAGCGGTTTGGATTGTCATCAGCACATCGGTCATGTTTGTTCTGAATTCCCAAGCGGCATTGCCAGGACGGCACGTCGGAGGTACAACTCCCTCATGCGTCGTCAATATTCGCTCCATCGTTTCTCGCCTACCTACCCGTCAATTCATGTCCGCGCCACCGCTTCCCGCGTCTGCTTCATGCCGCTTCCTGTTCCAGTTATAAAATGCTCAGCCGTGCCCGCCAAGGCAAACCATGCTCACCTCGCCATCTCCAAAATGTGTCGCCACCTAGTCACCTCGTGGGCTACCCTCATGCATGCCACGAGCTAGCATTTTCCGTCGTACCCAACTCCTCCGCCACCGCTGGGCCACGAGGAGGAGGATGAAGCACGTGTTAGGAGAGGGAACGGTCGTGCGCTGAGGGCGGTGGCTTTAGAGGAGAGGAACGTCCACATCGTGGAGGTCGCCATGTGCGCGTCCCTCCAAACCGCAGTGAGGGAGGAGGCTGGCCGCTAGCTCATGGAGACCAAATGACATGCCCGCACTCAGAGGGAGGCCTCCGCCCCTGCTTGCGAGCACCTCCTATCGATATCTAGATTAGGTTTAGTTCGGAATTCGTTGTGATATATCAAGATTCAATAAAAATCAAATATTTAGTTAAAATTTACAACTTTTTTCATAGTTTTTAAATAAAACATTAAGGACGTCGTGTGTCGGATATATATCCAGCATTATAAAGCAAGCAGGCACATTTTTAGGGTGTCCGTGGGGCCGTGGAGATGCTCTCAGGCCAGCCCAATCTCTCAAACCACTCAGGGTGACTTCTTTTAGGCTTCTACACCAGTTTCTGGGTACCAAATGGAAGAAACCCAAAAGAAGTGTCTAGATTGTGCTGGCTTCTTCCCACCGCAAATTTGCTTCTCTGTGCAATCTCAGAAACTGCTCCGACCCAGTTTCCCGAGATTCTGAGCCTGGGAAACGAACCGGTATACTGCTCTGCCCCTCGGGTCATATGTATTTACAGGAGAATGCCATCCGTGCCGAAACGGTTTCTCCTTCCGCTGCTGGAAGCGAAAGAAAAAAGAAACGAAAGAAAAACTACCTGTCCAGCTCGCTCGACCTGCCCCGACTCGCGACTTGACCTCTAGGGTTCCACCGCCGCAGCCGCCGCCGCAGCCCCAGCCGACGCCGCCACCGCCGCACTCCACGGACGATGCCGCCCTCCCTCCTCCGCTCCTCCGCGCCTCCGTTGACGCGCTCCACGCCTTCACCTGCTTGGCCTCCGCGGTCACGGCGGACAGCGCGGCGGCGAGGTCGTCGCCTGCCTGCTCTTGTCCTCGGCGAGCACCGCCGCCCGGATCCTGCCCCGCAGCCCGTTGATCTCCTCGTCTACGCCTCCGAACATGAGGTCCATGACGCTCCACTGCGGCTGCGATCGGATGTTGGCGCCCTGCCGCAGCGTGGCGACCTCGAGCTTGGCCTCCTCGAGCGCGATCTTGGCCTGCAGCTCGTTGAGGGAGCTCGCCCAGGACGCAGCTCGGGCACTTGCTCTGCAGCTCAGGCGGGAGCTCGGACGCAACTCTGTCCTGAAGCCCTCTGTTTCAAGGTAGTGCTAATTACAGGCAGGAGAGCTAATGCGTTTTCTCCTTTTCTTCAGATTAGTCACAATTCATCATCGCCAGTTCATGTGAAACGCAGTAGTTTTCAGTACGCTCGTGTGTGTTTTGTTCTGCACTCCAATGGACTGCCTCAGTTCTTACTTTTCAATGCAAGTCTGATGTTCCATTTAGAGAAATCAATAAGAAATTGAGTGAGCTAGTGTTACATTTTTCAGAGAATTGAGATAATGATATCTTGTAATCTTGTACAACATTGAGGATTGAGACATGTTTGTGTCTATAATTTAGAGATATATTTATATGTGCAATTTTTTATATTATTTTTATTTCGTATCTACTAAAACCTAGCATATGTTGCTATATATTGCTTTATTAAGTGCAAAAACGAAATCCAAGGGCATAACAGACATCTCACAACTCATCATATCAAATAAGCAAAACAGTAGAAGCTGAAAAGAAGTCTCCCAGAGAGTTTCTGGCAGTTTCTTCCCACAGCAGTTTCTCCCCACCGGAATCCAGAAACTGGCTTCTGCATAAGCAGAAGTTTTAAAGAAGTGGCCCTCACCCGCTCTTCTCCTTTTCTGCTCGCGTCCATCGAGGTGGCAACTAACGAACGGCTTAAACAATTCGCAGCTTCGTTCGTACGTGCACGTGCAGCAGGCACACCATGACCAGCAGAAATGCAGAATAGAACATGCAGTATCACGCAGGCGCACACACACACATGCTCATGTTAGGAATAAACAGCTTNGTTGAATCTGAACCCTGCACTTGAACAATCTTTGATTTTCTACCTTTTTTCTTTTGTAGACTTATATGTTGTAAGAGGACCGTTTTTGTTACATATAATTTTCTCTCTATTATTTATTGAAGTTGCCTCAGTATTGGCACCTTGTAGGTGCTAAATCCTTGTAGCCCACCGAACCTAAGCAGGGAAGATATATTGGTGTTTTTGAAGCTCTATGACCCAGAACAAAAACAGCTACGGTTAGTTTGCTTATAACTCTCTTTCTTCTGGGTCTTGTTTATCAATCGGTAACTTTCAGTTATATTTTTTCCTTCTGAATGAACACCCAGATATATTGGAACACTGTTTGTGAAAGCTAAATCGAAGCCTGCAGAGATTCTCCACAAACTAAGAAATCTAGCTGGTTTTGGTGCCGATGAGGAAATAGAATTATATGAGGTCAGGTTATCTACCAGTGCAACCTTGCTGCTCCTAATCTCAAATGTATTGTCTCTTCATCACGTGTACTGGTTTCTCACTTTTAACATGCACCTGCAGGAAATCAAATTTGAACCAAATTTGATGTGTGAGCTCATTAACGTTGACTATACCTTTAGTGCCAGCGAGGTCTGTTTTTGGTTCACACGTCTCTATTTCCCACACTCTCCGAGGACTTAATTACTTCTCGTTCTTTCTGCAGATTTGGAACGGGGACATCATTTGCTACCAGAAAAGCCCGAAAACGTGGAACCAGCATAAGCACCCTTCTGTTCTATCATTCTTTGAGCATGTTCTTGATCTGAAGGTAGTTGTCTTTTTTTTCGACTTTGCTATCCTATCCAGGCTCCCTTCTGTAGGTTACATGCTTGTACTTGTTAGTTGTTTTTAATTTTTAAATTTTACTGTCCCTTATATGCTTACGTGGGCGTACTCATTGTCCTGAACAGTGTATTCCATGGTTAGTTTAGTAGTTACAGATGGAAAGTATACTCCTATGAATATGTACTACAACTAGTGGACAACTGTCTCTGGCCGTTATTCCCTTCTTTATAATTGTGCCTGGCTAAAACATTATGAAACAATTATGCAAAGGAATTTAGAGGTTCTGTCATGAGCTAATCCTCTCTCCTAGCCATCATACTGAAATTTAATAAGAGCTTGCTTGCTTAGTCAAAACAGGCTTGCTTGACAACTTTCTCTTTCGCTATCTTGCCCAGATGGCTTTTCCTTCCGCAGCCCTTGCGGTCGATAGAGAGATCAGCTAGACCTTTTTCTTTTCTTTCTACCCAAAGCCGTGAACGAGATCCCTACTACAGGCCAAGCAGCCAAGAAGAAGTGTAAAGAACGAGAGTTGTTGAAACTAGCATATTGGTGTCAACAATTGTGGCGTGGAACGTACCTTGGCCTCGGTACGGTTGCGTGTTAATATAGGCAGCCAACAAGGGCATGCACAAGTTTGTACAAGTTTAGGAAACGTGTCCATACACAAGAATCGTATGGTACACGAACTGGACTAGGTCTAACGCAGCCGAACCTAGCTAGCCTAAACAACATCTAACACTCCCCCTTAATCTAAACCTGTAGAGAGGTTTAGATTACGCTTAAACTCCTCTAATTTCTTGACTGGAAGTGCCTTTGTAAATCCATCTGCAACTTGATCTTTACTTGACACAAACTTGATATCTAGCAAGTTTCCCGCAACTCTTTCTCTGACAAAGTGAAAATCAATCTCAATATGTTTAGTACGAGCATGAAATACTGGATTGGCAGACAAATAGGTAGCACCCAAGTTGTCACACCAAAGACATGGCTTTTCCTTCAATTTTACGCCAAGTTCACCAAGAAGAGCTTCAACCCATATCAATTCTGCTGTAGCATTCGCTAGAGATTTGTATTCAGCTTCAGTGCTTGATCTAGACACTGTAGCTTGTTTTCTGGCACTCCAGGAGACCAAATTTGGTCCAACAAATATGGCAAATCCCCCTGTGGACCTCCTATCATCAAGAGAGCCTGCCCAATCTGCATCTGAAAAAGCACTAAGGAATGTGGAGGAAGATTTCACAAAAGTAATTCCAGTGTTTAAGGAATCTTTCACATATCTAAGAATACGCTTTGCAGCTGTCCAATGTTCTGTAGTTGGGGCATGAAGATACTGACAAACCTTATTAACAGAATAAGATAAATCTGGTCGTGTCAAAGTCAAATACTGCAAGCCTCCAACAATGCTTCTATATCGAGTACTGTCATCAGGACCCAGGGATGTGCCATTTGTAAGAGACAATTGTTCTGTGGAGGACAAGGGTGTAGGTGCCGACTTACATCCATGCATACCGACTCTCTGAAGAAGATCTGTAGCATATTTTGCCTGTGTCAAAAGCAAACCATTCTGTGTCTTGGTAACCTCAATGCCAAGAAAATAATGTAAGTCACCCAAATCCTTGATAGCAAAATTCTTATTAAGATCTTGAAGCAAACCAGAAATAGCATGATCAGAAGAGCTTGTTACTATGATGTCATCAACATATATCAACACCAACATAGTGATACCTGACTTGTTAAACAGGAACAATGAGGTATCAGCCTTCGAAGGTGTAAAACCAAGATCACATAATTTAGAACTCAGTCTAGAATACCAGGCTCGAGGAGCTTGCTTCAATCCATATAAAGCCTTGTCAAGTTTGCAAATATAATGGGGAGCATTAGGATTTTCAAAACCTAGAGGTTGTCTCATATACACTTCCTCTTCCAGAACACCATGAAGAAACGCGTTCTTGACATCTAGCTGCCGTAGACTCCAACCACGAGAAACAGAAAGAGCCAGAACAGTCCTGACAGTAGCAATCTTCACCACAGGACTAAAAGTATCTTCATAGTCAATACCATACCTCTGTTTGAACCCTTTAGCTACCAATCGTGCTTTGTATCTATCAATGGTACCATCTGCCTTTTTCTTAATACGGTATACCCACTTACAATCAATCAGGTTTTTATTGCTGCTTGGGGGAACAAGATGCCAAGTCTTGTTCTCAATTAGAGCTTTGTACTCATCATTCATAGCATTGTGCCAATTTTCGTCATCGAGAGCCTCTGTCAGAGTGCACGGTTCACCTGTAGAGGACAACATACCATACCGAACTGTACCATCAGTGTATTTCCTGGGATGTCTTATACCTTTTTGGAGACGTGTGCGTATCGGAGACGGGGGCGCAGGAGGTGCAGCAGGTTGCACTGGCGAGGACGGCTCCAAAACTTCAGAAGTGGTGTCGGGGGCCGCAGAAGATCCTGGGCTGGCCGACACAGGCGACATCGCGCCAGGGGACAGTTCGCCTGTAGCGGGCTGGCCATCGGGAGAACACCGCGTGGCGTCGGATGATGCCACGGGCTGCTTGCGTCGCGTGTACACCAGCAGTGTGGGCGGTGCGGCGTTGTCGATGACGCAGCGGGCAGGCGCTGACGTGCCGACAGGATCAGCTCGGGAAGCTGTGCGCTGATCCTCCTCGGGATCGGGCGGGGCAGCAGAGGAATGTTCCTCCTCGTGCTCCGTGCTGCTTTCATCTTCGTTTTCTTCTGTAGCATGTGATAATGAACGGTTTTCTTCAGTATCTAAGTCCGTTTCAACACGGTTTTCGATTCCGTTTTCTCCTGCTGCTTCTCCATCCTGCAACACATTAGTACAAGACACAATAGGCACAATATGATCATCAAAATTTGCATCATTCTCTTGGGAAGGTGTTGTGGAGGATGGAAGAAGCAAGATGTCTTGTTTGAGACGAGAACCAGCATTGGGATGTAGGGCAGCGAAGGGAAAAACATTTTCATCAAAGACAACATCTCGAGAGATATAGACACGCCCTGTAGAGACATCAAGACATTTTACACCCTTGTGAAGAGGACTATAGCCTAGAAAAACACACTGTTTTGAGCGGAAAGCGAGTTTGTGTTTATTGTAGGGACGAAGATTGGGCCAACAAGCACAGCCAAAAGTGCGAAGAGCATCATAATTAGGTGTGACATGAAGAAGACGTTCAGTGGGAGATTCAAAATCAAGAACTTTGCTAGGAAGTATATTGATAAGAAAAGTGGCTGTGAGAAAGGCTTCATCCCAAAATTTAAGAGGCATAGAGGCATTAGCAAGCAAGGCAAGACCAACTTCAACAATATGACGGTGTTTTCTTTCAGCTGAACCATTCTGTTGATGAGCATGAGGACAAGAAACATGATGTGTAATGCCAACCTTCTGAAAGAAACTATTTAATTTTTCATATTCTCCTCCCCAATCAGTTTGCATAGTAATTATTTTCCTATCAAACTTGCGCTCAACATACTGCTGATAATTAAGGAAGGCTTGATAAACATCAGAACGCTTTTTAAGCAAATAGATCCATGTGAACTTTGTAAAATCATCAATAAAGCTTACATAATAGGCATGTTTTCCCACAGAAAGAGGAGCAGGGCCCCATACATCAGAGAACACTTGCTCCAAAGGAACAGTAGAAACACTAGTGGAAGTGGGATATGGAAGTTGATGGCTCTTAGCTAACTGACAAGAATCACAAACATATGGAGTACTTTCTGGGGTGTAAGCTATCTTATTCTTTCGAAGAACTTGCTGAACTATAAAAGAAGATGGATGTCCTAAACGGCGATGCCATGTGGAGGATGACGGCTTTATTGCGCTGAAGGCGAGCTTGGAGGTCTCATTGAACATGGGCAGCAAGGGATAGAGACCACCATAGCAGGGTCCTCTAAACAGAGTTCTTCGAGTCTTTATGTCCTTTACCAAAAAGAAAAAAGGATGAAACTCAATAAAGACATGATTATCAAGAGTGAATCGATGAACGGAAAGAAGATTTTTCGACGCACTAGGAACATGTAAAATATTTTTAAGATCAAAGGAACCAAGAGGATGTGTAAATTTTGAATGACCAATATGGCTAATGTGCATACCTGTACCTTCTGCCGTGCGAACACGGTCATGTCCGGTGTACTTTTCATGTGTCGAGAGCTTGTTTAGGTCGCTCGTGATGTGGTCAGTGGCACCCGTATCAGAGTACCAGTTCGTGTCTACACCATAGAATGCATGGTTTGCACTCTTGTCACCTTTGTGACCACGATCACGGTCAGAATCATCATCATCTCCATAGCGCCACCAGCAGTCCTTTGCAGGATGCCCATGGATGTTGCAGATTTGGCATGTAGTGTCCACAAAAGGCGTAGGGGTACGATCAGAACGACGGCGCCCCTTGCCACCATCCTGGCGGCGATCATCATCGCGTCGACGGGGGCGATCATCACGGTCACCCCCTAAACGCGTGTCATCACGGCGGTCACGGCGGTACCCGCCACCACCTCCTCCTCCTCGGTAGTCCTGGCGTCCGCGCTCGGGGCGGCCGCGATCAGGAGTGCGTCCGCGGGGGCGATAGTCACGGTCATACTCCTGACCGCGACGAGCGATGTTTGCCGATGAAGAGAAGCCCTCATGAGCCCCGTGACCAGGGCCGTTGCGCATGTCATAGGAGCTGAGCTGCCCGAAGAATTCATCGAGCGTCGTATCTGACTTGCCGTTGATGTTCGTGATGAGGGAGTTGTAGTGGTCCTTGTCGAGGCCGCGAAGAAGGTACCCGACAAGCTCGTCCTCGTCGAGGGGCTTGCCAACCGCTGCCAATTCGGAGGCAAACCCCTTCATCTTGGTGAAGTAATCTTCGGCACTCATCGCCAACTTCTTGGTGTCGTTGAGTTGGCTCCGAAGATGCTGATCTTGGAGCGAGCCGCTGTCTTGAACATGCTGTCAATCTGAGACCAGGCCTCGGCGGCAGAGTTCACGCCAAGGACATGTGAAAGAATATCAGGCGACAGTGAATTTAGAAGGAAACGCAGAACCTGTTGATCCCTCGCAATCCATGCAGCATAGGCCGGGTTCTCCACCTCGACCTTCGACTTGTTCTCGTCCTCCTGCTCCAGAGTCTCGGGCGGTGCACGGTCAGTGCCATCAAGGAGGCCCATGACACGAGCACCGCGAAACGCGGGAAGAACTAGCGCCTTCCATGCAAGATGGTTGGTGCGATTGAGGGTTTGAGTGGGGGGCGCACCCAGGGCAGCGGCCAGCGTCGACGATGATGATGATGATGAAGAACTCATGATGTCGTGGGGGCAGCGGCAACTGGAGAATCACAGCGGCGGCGGCGGTCGTAGTAGATCGTGGTCGTAGTAGATGTTATTGTCGTGGTCGTAGGGCAGCAGCGATCGGAGGAGATCGGCGGGGCTGTAGTTGTGGTTGTGTAGAGGCGGCGGCGGCTGCGATATAGCAGCAGCGGCGGCGGTCGTTGGATGTAGGTTGGCGGCGGCGGCGGCTACAGGATGCAGCGGCGGCGGCGGCCTTTTTTTGGGTTTAGGGTTTGGATCGTAGCGGCAGCTAGAGGTCTCGGAAGAGACGCTCTGATACCATGTCAACAATTGTGGCGTGGAACGTACCTTGGCCTCGGTACGGTTGCGTGTTAATATAGGCAGCCAACAAGGGCATGCACAAGTTTGTACAAGTTTAGGAAACGTGTCCATACACAAGAATCGTATGGTACACGAACTGGACTAGGTCTAACGCAGCCGAACCTAGCTAGCCTAAACAACANTTTATTTTCTACGTAATCCGGTCGAGCGACAGCTCGATTATTTTGTCACAGGTTGCATGCATGTTCTGGCCAAAAGTTGCTTGCCATGTAGTAGCCGGGTGCCTTTGCAAAATTGCAAGATCTACGCTTCCGAGTCAGTGCATGTCCCCGATGGAGAAGTAGGCCTGAATCCAGAATCCTCACGTGCTCTGGATGCCTGATGCCTGCTGCTCACCGGGCAGTTCGTGGTGTGCTTCTGGTATAGCTGACTGCTGTTTCGGTGGAAAACGCGCATAAATAGAAATGTAAATACAGTTCGTTTGGGCCAAAATTGTGTACTGTAGTGAGCAGAGGTGGTGATCCTGCAATATCACGCCGGCTCTCGTGTCCACTTCGCTACAGTACTAGGTTCGACCAAACGAAGAAGAATACGAAGTAGAACAATAGCGCAACTCGAAGATGAAAAATGCTAGGGGATGGATTTTCTGCAACAAAAGAGCTTCAGACCTTCAGTGCCATATTTTGTGTTGCTGGTTGCTCGTGCAATAAGTTTCAGGGCCATATCTTGTTCTCTGAACCTGTGCAGGGCAAGAGCAGCCGACTTGCATATCTCCGGGTCGATCTCGTCGATCACCCAATGCAGATCATGGGCGCACGCGACGCCAGCTGAACACACACACACATAGCTAGCGACGCGAAGCCAGCTCAACACATAGCTGGGTTGATCAAGTCTTTGCGCTCTCCGGCATTTGCGCCTACAAGCAACATGAACATTTAGAGATTCAGAAAAAGAAGCACAAATGTGTGATGTGCTTGGGCATTTGAATCTTACCCCTTTTAATACGAACACGGATGTGCGTTGTTGAGAGATTACTAAGAACAGTACACCACCTCTGATCACTGGGTCGATCTTGGCTTGATCACAGGTGCCGCCCGTTGCAGCGCTATGTTCCTTCGGGCGATCTTGCCAGGAATCTTGTAGCGCCTAGCATTCCACTTTGGCGGTGACATGCCTGTTGCCTTGGGGTGCTATGTTTTGTATATACTGCACTTTTACCCCAGATCATTAAGTGGAAAGGGATATATCACTCAACGAATCTGAAGAAATATGTTAGGTGCTTCTTGTTATTTAGGGTCGAGAAAAAATCGATCCGTGATATTAATATATGCTCTTTGTTGAAAAAAAGATAACTTACCGATACAAGGATATAAATCTATAGAAAACACAGTCTCATGTGTGGCAAGGAAAATATTCTGATCTAACCATGCAGCTAAGTATATCTCTTAGGATATGAGCTACCATCCCTAAGTGTCAGAAACTACCAGCATATATGATGTATGGATTTTTCAGTTAATCCCTAAATTGCCGCCTAATGATTACAAAGACATTCAACTTGTGTAGATAACTGTGTTAGTTTACCACATAATTCTAGATAACTTAAGATCGACACAAGGATATAAACCTATTTAAAGCACACTATCAACGCTTCCTTGTTGGTACTGTCTTTGCCAAGATGCTATTAACAGTTGGTTGAATTATCCATAGAATTAGGGTAATCCTACTTATTAGAAAAATTATTTGGCACCACCTTGAGAAGGAATGATGATAAGCCTAATAACGGTGAAACAAGTTTTGTCTATAAAGAGATCATTCTGCATGGATGCTTACGAATGATAATTTTGAGTAATGAGACATCTCTAAATTAAATTACACACAAGGAAAATAATAGAAATTAAACATGGGGTCCCTCCTCCTTTTTTCCGGGCTTGGGACCGGCTACACAGCATGAAGTATAACCTCATGATAGCATAGGCGGAGTTACCCCCCCCCCCCCCCCCCCCACACACACACACACACCACACACGCGCGCATGCGTGCACCCTCCAAATGGAAACCTCTTTTACTCTGCATATTCAGAGACAAAAAGGATTCAAACTTTGGGTGGTATGGCCACCTCTTAGAACCACAACAAGCGGTCAATTATCTTAGTGCATGTGAGCACTTCCCGGCATGAATACATACTGATCTTGCTCCCTTGCAAGACCAACAATACATAAGTATTCAACAGTGTCCAATTCAACTTGTAAAAGCTGAAATGTCCATGCATGAACACATACTGATCTTGCTCCCTTGCAAGACCAATAAGTATTCAATTGTCCAAATTCAACTTGTAAAAGTTGAAATGTCCATTTTTCAACCACAATATGTGGTTAACTGTTCTTGTTGATGTGGGCATCCCCACAAATAAATAAGTGCAGATCTTACTTAACCGCAAATCCATAGTGCTCAAATTTCATTGAGCAACTTGCTCTGTCCACAAGGGCAAGACAATGCAACATGAATAGGATTCTATGCACATCAGTTGCATGGCAACGTGTGCAAGCTGAAGCATGCATTTTTCCACCATGATACGCGCCAATTGATTTATCTCATGTGGATATTTCCACACATAAATAAATGTGGTTCATACTTAACCACAAAACTCATAATTCTCAAATTTCTTTGAGCAATTTACTCTGTCCACATGGGCCAGACAGTGCAACATGAATAGACTTTTCAATTGCACATAGTGCAACATGCGCATGTTGAAGCATGCCTTTTCCACCGCGATATGCGGCAACGCTCATGTGGGGATTCCCACACAAAATAAGCATGGATCTTGCTTAAATGCAAGGCAAATAATGCTCAACTTTCATTGAGTTACTTGCTCAGTCTTTAAGTTTCATCGAGTCGGGCATTAATTGAACGTACCACATGCATGGCTGTAAGTCGGGGAGCTGGGCGACCTCGTCGGCGTGCGCGGCCCTCTCGACGTCCATGTCCAACCTCCTCGCCGCACCTGTAGGAATTACAAACAACATCGTTAGTACTCTAGTGAGGATGACAGTGGGAGGGAAAGAAGAGGAGAAGGGGTTGAGTACTCAACTTGAGGCGGCGAACAGGAGGACTGGACGACGGAGAGCACCGTGTATGCAGACGAGCAGGCCCAGCCCCCAGCCCCAGCGACAGCACAGCCACCGCCGGCCCGCTGAGTGGAGGAGGCGATGCCTGCTCCCTCGACGGGCCGACGGAGCTGATTGGACAGTGGAGGTTCTCCCGCTCGATCTAGCAGGATCGTGAAAAGAAAACAATGTTGGGTGTACTGTGCCAGAGTTCTACTATTGTTCACAAGTAGGGAAATGAAAACATTGTTTCAGTTCCCTGTCATGTTAATCAAATACTCGCAAGTGGGGAAGACAATGTTGGGTGGAATGTGGATATAGTACTGAGTTCAACTATTGTTCATAAGACAAGGAGAAACCAGAGTTTCAGCCTTCCTGGACTGCGCTAGCATGCGTTTGAGCTGGTTCGTCCTTCCACCGACATTACAAGTAGATCTGGAAAGATCGCTGTAAAAATATAACGGGTTGTTCTAGACTGTAGCATTTGCTTCGTGAGACAGGAATGTTCTAAATAGATATCAGAACATTCAGGAAATAGGCTCAACCGCACATCTATCTGTTTCTCGAAGCCTGCTCTAGAAATCGTCTAAGAGGAATGCACCATGAGGGTTGGATGGGAGCCAAGTGCATATAGAAGACTGTATCTTCGTAGGCACTATCGCTGCTGGCCTTGAGGTCACTTTACATTCCACGTATTTTGAAATACAGTTGCCTTTTCAGGTTATCTAGAACCGAGCTTGGGACAAGCGTAGCTGAGAAAGTACTAGGCAAAAGAAAACCCGTTTCGTTTACGGGCTTTATGTTCTCTAATATTTGAGGACTTTGAATCGCACGTTGAGTAGTTTATAAATCGACATCGACTGTTGAAACAAGAAATACACTGTTGAAACAAGAAATACAGTAGTAACTAACGGTACGATACGATTATATGATGTGGACTCTGAAAAATCCTTGCTGGTTCTAGACAAAGCTTTCTCGTTTCTGAAGCTTTGAGTCGGTGCATACTGAACACACCACGTACGCATATATCGAACCAAAAAATATATATTCAGTCAACAATCGAACCATTTGTTTAAGTTCTCCACTCCACATGCACGTGTTTAACCGAAGAAAACGTAGCAATTAACATTGCATGGCCCTCTGCTATGTTTCATCAATAGCCCTGCCTTTTGTGTATGTAAATAATCCGATCGAGAGTGACCGGTCGATCATGTTCCAGCTTGTATCTTCTTGCTTAAAGTTACTTTTTTATAGGGAAATAACTATGCCGCCGTTTTTTCTGAGAGGAAAACAACGTCACGGACTCTGCATCAATCGATGCACATAAGTTTTTTAATCGAAAGTTTTATAGTTTGGAGTTTACATCTCGTGAATCATACAAAGTGTAGATAAAAATTAACCATCGAAACAACAAAAACATATATCCCTATGCATCATGAATTCTTCAAGAAAGTCGCCAGCCACCCAGCTTATAGATATCCTGAGCAACCATCTGGAGACGTGTGTGTCCAAAATCCATATGTGACCGTCGTTCCTCGGGCAAGAGACATGACCAACTTTGGATCTAGTGTGTACCCATATGAATAACTTGTAAATGAGTATTTCCAACCGTGTTAAAGACAACATCATTTCGAAAGTATCATAAAGCCCAGACCAAATCACATATCACAATACAAATTCATGCCTTAGTATCTTTATCGATCTCGTTTAACCAATTTCAAAACATATTTATTATATTGGTCGTGGAGTAATATTAAAGGTAAATTTCAATACTCTCCTAATCATCCGAACAAAAGCAAAATAATTAAAATAAGGCGAATCGACTCACGCCCCTTCCGGTTATACTTTGTAAGTTTATCTTTTGTAAGAAAAACTTTTTTATATAGAAACCACATGAAAGATCTTACTATTGAGACCTTTAACTTCAAAATATATATTTACGAAGAAAGGCCATGTACCCATTCATTAAATTTGCGTAAATAAATTTCATAGTTAGCGATTTTGCAGACAAACATATATATGTGGGTTGTCCGTTAGCAACATCATCATAAACATTGGACTGGATGAAGCCAGCTATTCAATTTATTTACGGCTAAAGAACTTCTGAATTTCATATTTAGAGGTGTTCTGCAAGGACATTTGCAATGGAAATGGATCTCCTTCTAAAAGTATTATTACATAAAGATGGGCATTGCTGAGCTAATGGAAGATCCCTGACCAGTTGTCCTCCCCGGATCTAATGCTCGGACCATTTCTTATTGTGAAAGACACCCTACTAACAAAACTCTTCTTTTAACTCACATGAGTCCCTTCTAATATGAAAAGTCAGTAGGTTTTGTTGCACTTGGGTTAATGTTTTGTCCCTAAGATACATATTTTTAAGCAACTCTTTCCATACCCGATCCTCATTCCGGAGTTTATATGGCCATTTGCTAAGCAAACATATGTTTTCAATCTCTAGCAACTACACGCGTAAACCACCTTGGTGCTTGGACCGACGGAATATGCTTCATTTCGTGAGACTATACTTACGTTTAAATGGTCACTTTGTCAGAAAATGATACCGATCAAAATCTAACTTTTTAAGTTATTTCTAAAAATGATAACATAAACATCAAAAGGCTCGTCAGAACAAACTTAATAAGAATAAGTCTATCTTCGTAGGAGAGTAAATTGCCTTGCCAACATCCCAACTCTCGTTCAAAGCAGTTTTCTGTTGGATTTCATTCTTTAGTGAGCAACTTTCTGTGATGAATAGAGACACCAAGATACCTACAAAGAACAGAGACAACTTCACAAATATTTCACTCTTATGAAAGTTAATTTTTAGTCCTCAAAGTTGCTGGAAGATACAAGAAGATACGTTTCATATTTACATCTTTGTGTAAATCATGCTCCATACAAAGATAGTAGCATCAACCTATTGTAAGATGTATACTCGCCATTCTACAAGGTGCGGAGTAAAACCCTATCTGCACATCCTCCTTGGTCCTCTCAATCAGTATAGCCAACATATCATCCACAATATTAATAAGCATAGGAAACCGAGGGTCCCTTTGATTGACCTTTTTTTGGTTTGTAAATAATTGCCAATATTTTCATTAAACCTTATCCAAACCGACCTTCCTTAAACAAAAGTAGCGATCATTTAACACCATCGTCGTGTATAACCGTTCATACACATTGTTTGTTGAAGGAAATACTATTTTACCTTACCATAATGCCCTGTTTGGTTGCACAGAATTCACCTCTGAATTGAATTGGCAATGGAATACCAAATCAACGAATTCAATTGAATACCATTTTGGCTGTTTGGATGCGCGTGGTATTCACCTGTAGAATCAAGGTTACAATGGAATTCTAAATCCTGTTTGGATGTACAATGTGTGGAATTGAAAGTTTTTTTGACTTTGAACAATATAAACGGTGTAATATGAATGAAATATACAGAATGCTATTTTTTTCACACAACAATAATCTTTTTCTTATTTCCTTTTTTCTTTTCTCCTTTTATTTCTTTCCTTTTTCTTTGCTTGGAAGGAACCGGAGGGACGGCCTGCGGGAGGTTGGCGGAGCTGGGAGCGGAACCGGAGGGCCGCGCAGGCCGCATCCGGCGAGCGGCGGAGCGGGCGCCGATTCAGAGCTGGCCGAGGATTTGCGGCCGAGGAGGAGGCAGCGGCGGAGCTCGGTGGCGAGGAGGAGGCAGCGGCGGAGCTCGGGGGCGAGGAGGAGGCAGCGGCGGAGCTCGGGGCGAGGAGGAGGCAGCAGCGGAGCTCGGGGGAGAGGAGGAGGCGGCGGCGGAGCTCGGGGGCGAGGAGGAGGCGGCGGCGGAGCTCGGGGGCGAGGAGGCGGCGGCGGCAGAGCTCGGGGGACGAGGATGGGGAGGCGGGCTGCGGCGGGGATGGGGAGGCGGGCTGCGGCGGCGCCATGGAACGGGTGCGAGCTGAGATGGGGAGGCGGGGAGGCGGCGGCCGGCAGCGGTGAAGGAACCCTAACTACGGTGGAGCTCCTCGTCGCCTCGCTCGTTCTTTTCTTGAAGACAGAGTGAGTGAAGGGGTGCGAGCTAGGAGGGAGCGAGCGAGCCTCCAATTCAGAGCGAATACGGAGGTTCACACCTCTGAATCGGTACCCAGGTAAATTAGGCGCGGGCGGGGGTGAGCTCGGAATTGGTCGCGAATTCCAGGGATCAATACCACACACATCCAAACGCGGGAATTCGGGTTCTCAATTCCAAAAAGCCAATTCAGAGGCCAATTCCGCGCAACCAAACAGGGGGTAAGATTTATAAAAATCAGTTTTTAGAGGACACAATCCATTTTCTTCCACTGAAGATCATGTATAGTCTCATGAAACACAAACAACCCTGTAGGTTGTGTTTTGCTGGCCAAAAATAAGTTCGAGTAGATATATGACTTTCCAAGCAATTTCTGTTATTCTATTAGTCCCTACCTTTGTGAATATTTTAAAACTTACATTAAGCATGCACATGGGTCTATATTTTTTAATCGTCTTATGGGTAACAAGGTTATAACACCAAAGTTAAGTTTATCTAATGGCAATTACCTAGTTATACATAAGTATATCCATTAAATCGTTTTTAGTGATATCCCAAAACTTTCGATAGAACCCTACAAGAAACCCTGCTTATCCTGGAGCCTTATTAAGTTCCATCTGGGAAATATCATCAAACATCTCTATATCTATGAAATTGGTTGTGAGAATACTATTCTCTTCAGAATACAACTACGATATATCAGCAAGACAACACCATAAACAAAATATTTTTATTGGTCTCCATGATTTGTTTTATAATATTCAGTGATGCATAGTTTCAGATTCTCCTCTCCCACCAATAGTTATGTCGTCTTTCTCACGGTGACATATTTTATTTTTTCTTATGCTTTCCATTAGCAATTAGTTGGAAGTATTTCGTATCATTTCCGTCTTCTTACACATGTTAAACTTTTGCATGTTGTACCCATTTGGACTTTTCATCGACAAATGGTTAGCCAAATTCTCATTTGCATCCCCATCTCATGGTATGGGAGGTGAGGTTCCTTTGCAAGATGGATGAGTCTGTGGATGTCCTAGCAGGCATGAATCTTTATTCACGTGTTAGGAAGCTTGAACCTTGCGGCTAACCGGGCAGTTCGTGTGCTCGAGCTGACAGACATTGCGAAGGATAATCTAGATTACATCTAAAGAAGTCATCTGTGGTGGCAGCTTTGTTTCTGATTTCTCCTTTGCCACACTCGCCTAGCCGTCTTCGTAACATCACGCAACAAATACTATATTGAAGATAAAACCCTCGACTAAATGGTGGTTGTTGAGGTGCAAGGTGGGCCCTACATTCCCCATGTGCGCCCCTTGGGTGGGATGTTCCAAACTTCCACCATGACGTGTGGGCGACTGATGGATTTCCTCCTCAAGTCATGATCTCCAATGACTTTCCTCCTATTTTTATGTTTCTGTGAGTTTCCTGTAAACTATACACTAAACTGATTACAAATGGTAATAAAAACACACTGAAATATTCAATTTGCACTTGCCAGATAGCAATACCTTAAGCATCACGGAAACTTTTGTTTTGCGTGTAATGATCGATGGAAACTATCGAACAACTAAATCATACGTGTGCAAAAAGTAGCGTGAATCATGTCATACTGATGTTCGTCGATCATTATTAGACGTGATGTTATCTGAATACAAAGTGCACATCGCACACACTTTACTGACATGCTGAACCATCTAGTAAATATGAGACATGCATGTTTGACCAGAAAAACCAATAAGAAACCATGTCAATGTTTGAATGAGTAGCACCCAATATGCTCTAGATTTTTCTATTTCCTTATAACAAAAATCATCAATTGGGAACCACAAGCACATTATATATTGGACCATGAGCTTCATATTATCCCGACACAATATTTACGATACAATATAATTCATGTATATATCGAATTAATCCATGGGTGCACACAATTTGGTCCCTTTTGCTCATTTGTGGGCATCGGTTCAAATATTTGTTCAGTGTGTCGAAAAGAAAAAAAGAGTACTTAACTGGTGGAAAAAAATAAGGTTTACTTTTAGCACGGATTACCAAAAACATCATAATTAATATTGTCAATGTTAATTATTATGGCGCTATGTATGTTTATGATTAACAATAAAAAATTAAGATTTGTTTTTATAACGATGAATTCTAAGTAAATATAAAAGTTTAGTATAAATATCATTTACTTAAATTATTTCAACTTTGTTGTGACTCACTAGTCAAAACAATGAAACTGGAGTGTAGACCGTATTCCGCGATATCATTTCGTGATGTCGGGGAAGCCAAGCGTGTGTATCACTTTTAAAATTGATATTCCACTCCTAGTTGAGAATAGTGTTTACAACTAGATGATCATTTACTGTGAAACAAAGTAGTTGATTATCTCAGAGTTTATTTAATGCTTAGATCTATTTTTAGATATCTTGTAAAAAAAATCATCGTTTTGATATATTTAAAAATAATAGTAATGTATTAAGGATTACAAAAGAATCTCATTTTTAGTAGAATTTTTAATAAAAATAGTATATAATTCTTATCATACCAAGACCGTGGAGTTAAACTCCTCTAAGACAATTATGAACATTGACTATAGTTACCTTGGACCTGTTATTTTTTTGTTTATCCAATTGGCGATAAGATGAGGAAACTAAATACTTACAGAACAAGAACTAATGATACTTTCGACCACGCAACCAGATACTCCCTCCGGTCCATAAAATAGGGTCTCGATGTTGTGGACGCATGCCAAGGAGACCCAGCCTGGCTACAATATTTCCGTATATCCCCTTGAGTACAGTAGTTTACATGTAGACCGAGCAAAAGCATGGCCAATGGCAGGCATGGGACGGTGGAGACATGGAGCCAACTCCGTGTAGTACTATACGAGCGTGAATGCTTTGCCTAATTGAAGGGGTGTAACCAGAAAGATACTCTGAAATTTGACAGCGCGCCTTGTTTTGTGGTATTTTCATAAGAAATTTTGTCCCTTGTTTAACGGAACGGAGAACTATCACATTACAATTGAGCAACATCGGTGAAAATTACCCGAAATAGGGGTCTGAGGAGTGTACCTAGTGGAGATGAATATGTTCATGGTCCTGTTCATGGGTTTCTTCTTGAAAGCTCAGACTAGTCACCTACATAATCAAAAGATAGCAAATTGCAAAACCAAATAAAAGGGAGATAAAAGATAATTATTTTGTATTTTCTAAAATAATAAAATGAACCAAGTACTCCCAAAAATGACGACTCTGAATCAAAACAATTTGTCTAAAATGCAAAATAAAATTAAATAAGCAAAATAAAGTGTCGATAAGAATCCAATACGACGAGGGACCAAGGCCGTGACAGTGACGACACGGTCTTCCCTCGGCGATGCCAGCATAAGGGGAGGAACAAACCGAGTTGGAGCCATCGACGATGTGGTTTGCGAAGGCGCGGGCGGCGAGGAGAAAATTTAGAAGTATGTGAGTGTTTTTTTTACACAAAGTATGTGAGTGTTTTTTTTACACAAAGTATGTGAGTGTTGGTGCGATGAGGCTTGACATCGATAGGAAGGGGAGACGGGTTTTAGAAGGATAGTTGGGGGGCAACGGCTCATTTGAGAAGATGGGCCACTATAGACAGTGTGGCATGGCCCTCAGAAATGGAAGGCCACAGTTGTCGCCGAGTCCGCACTCCGGATGGCAATGGGTACCAGTTACCCGCAAACCCGACATGTACGGTGTACCCGCCTCAAATGGGGAGGGTTTGGTGTAATAAAAACCCGCAAGTCTGCTTAGCAGGTGAAAACCATACCCATCGGGTGTAGCGGAGGCAGGTGTGGGGGTGTCAAACCAGTACCCTATAACCTGCATACCTAGCTGACCCCATCTGTCAGTTAGTTTCCAGCAGCCAGCCCCACCTGTCATTGTGCACAAGGGGAAAACCCTAACCCCAACATCTTTTCCTCCCCACGCGCCGACCCCAGCACAGCATCTTTTCCTCTTTTCATTTCCTCCCCCAAGCCGCCACCACCTATGCCCTGCCCCTGCGCTGCCGCTCCTGCCGTCCAGCGACGCCGCTCCCGGGGAGCCATGGACTCCGAGCCCGTTGAGGGGAGCGAGGGCGACTCCGGCGAGGGCCCGCTTAAGCTGGAAGAGGATGAGCAGCCCACACCTCCACCGCCCGGAGATGCCCAGATACCGCCGGCGGGAAGTGGAGCGCGGCTTGGCTTCTTGCTGGGCGTGCAATCATCGCTCGAGCTCCAAGGCAAGGCAGGGAGGCGGCGCGCGACAGATTGCTGCTGGTTGCTGCGGCTTGGAGTGGCCGAAAGCGGGGCCGTATGCCCATTGCTATCTATTGCTATTCAACAAGAACTTGGCGGGTACCCGACGGGTGACGAGTATGGTGAAACTTTGTACCCGCCAGCGGGTATGAGGACGGGTGGCGGGGGCGGGGAGAAGTGACGGGTGCGGGTATGGGGGTGCCAAACCCGCACCTGAACCCGGGGATCCGCACACCTCCCCCTCCACCCCGTCCCGCCAGGAGGCTCGAGCCTACCTCCTCCAGGTGTCCCTCTCTGACCAGCACTATATAAACCCACCCGTGTCGTGCCTGCTTTCTCCTCTGAATCTCTCATCAAGTGATCATCCTCTGCTTCCGCGACACGACGAGGCTCCCCGAGCCATTCGAAACAGAGAAGCCACAAACCCAGAGACGCCTCCTCTCGAATCTCGATCTCCCGTCACCAAAGATGCTGCGCGTGGCGGCGAAGAGGCTCGTCGGTCAGGCGGCCGGCGCCGGAGGTTCCTCCATGGCGGCGCCCGCTCTAACGGCGGCGGCGGCGGGGAGGAGGGGGTACCACGAGCGCGTGGTGGACCACTTTCTCATGCAAGCGATGCCATGCATGCTGAAGCTATTGCTGTGGAGAATGGTATTAGTGTGGCAGAGCAGATGGGAATGGGTCGCATCATGATCGCTGCTGACTCTATGAACCTGAAACAAGCTCTAACGTCATCTTCCTATGATCAAGCTAAACTGGGACATATCTTCCTGGATATCAAGTACAATCTTGTTATGGAGTTTCATGATTTTAGTGTCGAGTTTTGCCCACGGGCATGCAGTAAACCTGCTCACTGTTTAGCAGCTATGGGTATGAGGGAGTTGCAGACAGACCAAACCCTGTGGCTGTCGGACTACCCGAACGATGTATCCCGTCTTGTGGCCGACGATTTAGTCGTGACTTAATGGAATGCCTGCGTGGCTGCGTTCCTATAAAAAAACAACAAGGAGGACGCGGACGTGGGTACCGGGCTCGTCGGCGCGCCGGCGTGCGGGGACGTCATGAAGATGCAGATCCGCGTCGACGAGGCCTCCGGCAAGATCGTCGATGCCTGCTTCAAGACCTTCGGATGCGGCTCCGCCATCGCCTCATCCTCCGTCGGTGAGCGCCCGTACTTGATCTAAGTTGATCGTGCTCGTTGAGTTAGTAAATCAAGTTTGCGAGTGCTGTATTTTTTATCGTAATTAATTTCCTGAAGCATATTCTGAAATTTTGTTCGCGAGTACCGGATGGATTTTACTCTCCGGCGATTATTTTATGTGACATACTGGCATCCGGTACAGATCGTTAGCAATCCATCGAAAGCCAACCCTAGCCGCCACGCAACCCTAGCCACCACCAGTCCGGCCGCCGGCCTCTCTCCTCCGCCGCCCGTCCCCTCCCCTACCCCTCCCCTCCGCTCCCGTGCCGTCCCCCGAGGCGGCACCGGGGCGAGACCCTCGTTGCCCAAAGAACTTCGCTCGGAGTCCTCCCTTGCCGCCGCTGCCGCCGACGAGGGCCGCGGTGGCGGCGGGCCCAGCACATATGGTGCTGGCGGGCATCGTTGCGGTGGAGCACTGGTGGCGTTCGGGGACGGCGCCGTTGATCTTCTGCGAGCGGGATCGGGGCGGCGACCCCGGTCTGCGGCGGCGGCGGCTCTCTCTCGGGCACATCGTCTATCCCATGGACGTCCTGCGCGTGAGGTGGGGCAGCGGCTGTAGGTACTAGGCTTCCGCCTAGACCCATCATCGGTGCGGCCGTCGGTCGCCCGGAGGTGCGTGGGGAGGCGGCACGGTGCTCGTGTTCGGCCTTGCTGTTACCAGCGGGGCGGCGCGCGCGTGGGTCTTCGTTGTCGTGCCTCCTCTTCCGTCGGAGGGGGTCGGCCGGCATGCGGCGGCGTGGGGGCCTGCCCATCTGCCCAATAAAAGGCAGTGGTCCTAGGGTTCCTCTTGTGTCAAGATGAAGATCTGCCTGTCGCATGTCCTCCTTGATCTGGCCGGAGTGTCGGGTTTCGGAAAGCTCCGCCGGTGATCTACTATGAGTGTTTATGCCTAGAGATTACTGGATCGGGTGGGATTCGATCGTGCCCACGATTCTTCGTTAAGGAGCAAGCGGTATGAAGCTCTGCTATCTGTTGCCATCTTGGATGAAGTCAGAAGCGGAGAATGTCATGAAAGCTGAGATCGGAGGACTAGGAACGGTGATTTGACTCTTGGTGGCGATGAGGAACTTGCTTGGAGCTTCAGGACTCGTATGCAGCGGAATGGAAGTGGGGGCGACATCACAGGTGAAGTTCAAAGTTCTACCTTTCAGGGTGAAAATCCAAGGTCTGGCCTTAATTGGTTGTACCTGGCAATGACCTTGTTGAAGACATTGTTTTGAGAGTGGGGACTATCTCCAGGGTGAAAACCCAAGATTTCGATCGGGCAATGACGGTGCTTACACTGTTTCCTTCATGAAGGCGTTGCTTTTGGAGAGATTGAACATCAGGTGTTGTTTTGGTGGTGGTTGTGCTGCTGCTATAAGGACTGCAACTCCGTAGCGGGACTTTTCTTTTTATTTATTGTCTTTCGGCTGTGTGCATCCGTAATACCTTCGGTTATTACGTTGTTGCAGAGGTTGGGTGTAATTGGTATCTTCTTGATATTAATATATACTCTTTATCTAAAAAAGATTATTTTATGTGGACTTACCCGTTGAAAGTAAATTCTGAACTTGTGTTTATCTCCAAGAGTAAATTAACACCTACTCGAATCACTACTCAGTATTCACCACACAACAAGAAATTCATTTGCAAGCATGTATATGTGTTCTTTCTGTTCAAACTAATACTATGTCAGTTGTGAAGCCGTCTAGCTAGCTAGAAGGGGTTGTGATTTCATCCTTACTTACCGTTTGAAATTCTGGTTCCTCATCAAATTACACGATATTAGTCGTCGGATTAATAGTTGGCATACAACTCTTGATAAATTCAGTTACAGCTGCATAAATTCGAGGATAAATTCAGAAGTCGACATGACTAGGCTACATGCCCGAAGTAACTGTTGTTGACAAGCCATGTTATTATGCTACTGAATGCATTAAGTATCTTTACCATCCAAATTCTTCGCAACTAACATGTGGAGGAGCAATTGTGTAGCCCGATATTGCTGATCTATGATGGTGCTGATGGTTTGGTCCTAGTAATTTGGCGTAAGCATATAGAGGGCTATCATTCTCTATTTATATATGGTGGATAACATGGATGTTCCCTCTTAATTATTTTACCTGATATAGTGATATCATTATGGCATATGTTCAAGCTTAGTGAGCTTGTCCCTCTGGTGATGCATGTCCACTAGTGGGGACTGGCCCTATTGTCCCGGGCCGTGAGGGTCATTTGTCCCGGTTGGCCAACCGGGACAGGCCAGGTGGGACTAAAGGTCCAACCTTTAGTCGCGGACCTGTCACCAGCCGGGACAAATGGCCCTCAACCTGGCCGTGCTGGGGGCACAACCTTTAGTCGCGGTTCGTGTAACGGGCCGCGACTAATGATTAAACTTTAGTCGCGGTTCGTATAACGGGCCGCGACTAATGATTCTCTGCCGCGGCAGAAATTTGGGCACTTTCTGTGCCGCGGCAGAGAATTCATTTTGGTTAGGGTTTACTAATGATTCTCTGCCGCGGCAGAAATTTGGGCACTTTCTGTGCCGCGGCAGAGAATTCATTTTGTTTTCTTTTATTTATTTCTTTTCTTCATTTCAAAATAGTTTTCGTATATTTCTACGCTACCACATACCGTACACGTTCGAGCAACGTTGTCTTACGATCGAGCATACAAATATATACAACTTTGATAGTTACATGGAGATCACAATTACCGGGACTAAGCCCGTCTATTCGATTACACGGCCGGGGATCATCGGTTGCGCCTATTATTCACACTAAATTCTCCGGCATCGTCTACCATCTCGGTCATCAAAAATCCCGCCAGTTCCTCTCCAATTCCTATTACGCGTTGCTCTGGTAGGAGCCGTTCCCGCATTCTGTCGAACTATATAAGAAAAGGAGATCAATATGAAAATCAATCATGATAACAAAAAGTGATGGTAATAAAATAATGTTGTGAATGTATTGCTTACGTCGACTCTATAATCTTTGTGCTCAGTGGTAAACGCGCGAATAAACTCGCAAACGTAGTATCCACATAGATGCGTCCCTGTGGCTGACTCGCGCACTTTACGAGAATAGAATTCAATCAAAATAATAATCTAGCATCATAACTATATTGAAACTAGAAGTAAAGAGATGCGCAGACATATCTCGTACTACTTACTGAGATCGGAGTAAACGTCAGCTCCTTAGCAAAGGAACCCTTCACCAGACTCTTGAACCGGTTCCAAACCCTGCCCGGCAAAGAAAATGAATTAATGAATGAGTTATTCATTACCTGATATCTCATGAAATCAATGAAAGAGACCGATATAGCACGAATATTACCTCTGGAGCATATCCTGCATATTGCGGAACTCTTCCAGGTTTCTCTTTAATGGGTCCATGACTTCAACTATTCCCTTATCAACTCGAATGTTTAGCAGAATCCAGTGGAAGCTGCACACGTTTATATATACGTCAGTAACTCATCAATTGCACTTAACATCGAGTAAGCAAAAGTGAATGTGTACAACAAAGTAAGACCCTCACTTAAAGTTGTAAGGAAACAGTATGTGTTCACAGAAATGTTGCTCCGTTAGAAACCTTAGAAGGTTTTCCGCCGTCTCGTCGGGTTTCGTCATTAGCGTTTCTATATGTACTTTATCTGGGTCAATGAACCCAACATTATAGATCGTTCTTTTACAAGCCTTCATCTTCATTCTGCATAATAGAGTACAAAAGGATATAATGAGAATAATTACACATGCAATGAACTGAACAACTTATATGTAGACAATGAATTCAACAACTTACAGACAATAGCAACTCATGAGAGATTTGTCGAGAGCGTCGAAATTGTATAACTGGAAGAGTTCTGAAAAGTCAACATGGATCTCTTCGGCTCGGAAGAAGTAGTCTTCTGGGACTTTCGCCACGATCATTATTCTGTCCCCCTTTACCTCTCTCAAGTACCATTCATGCAAATCCGCATGTGTGTTGGCAGTTGTTTCAACTTCTCTTTGCTGACCAAAGGCTTCCCTGGGACATATGTAGGGACTACATCAGCCGTGGGTAACTTGTCGTCTTGGGAACCTAGCAGTTCAGCAACAGTCACACCCATAGTGGCCGCCAACTTTGCAGCTTCTCCCATATCCTGCTGCAGCACCTGGGGAACGTCTTTGGATAACACCTTGAGGGGTGGGATCGATTGTTTGGCCTGTTCTCCGAGCTGGGGAACGTCCCTTCTTTTCCCGCTTGCACTTTTACTTGATTTGCTCCCGCTTGCACTTTTACTTGATTTGCTCTTCTCCGCTTCCTTCTGAAGTGTGCGTAGATAGTCATCTGGCTTATGGTGCAACTCATATTGCGATTTTGTGTTCAGAAAACTAACTCCCCACTCTTTTTGCTTCTCGGTGTATACCGGGGCGGGCTCTGTTTTCTTCTTTGCAAAATGCGCATCTTTTTCAGCCTTTGCGATCGCTGCAATTTCATCGTCAGTACAATCGTAAGTTCTGACGGGAAGATTCTTATGAGGTACTTTTGGGAGGGGTGACAATTTTTGTTTTGGGCTGCTGCGTCGTTTAGTACTCAGCGACGAAGCACGCTTCCGCTTATTGTCCTTAGCGGGCAAAGGCGGCGGCAAAGACGGCCGACCCAAGTCCGGCGGCGGAGATCGAGATGGACTCGCGCTGTGGTGGTCATAGTCTTGGGGTGGGCTTCTTGTAGGTGATGGTGACCTGCGACGACTCGGAGGCGGTGTTGGCCTTGGCGCCGAGCCTGGAATCTTGATGTTGTTCTTGTCCCATAGAATGATACCACCCAGTACTTCTCCGAGTGTCCTCTCACCTTCAGGTCCAGGGATGTCAAGCTCCATTGAGTCAAACCCCATTACGATTTCATCCACCCCGACTTTAGCATAGCCAGCTGGAATCTCACGGCCATGCCAACGTGCCTCAGGTGGACAAGGTAAAGCACTTCCGACCGCCACCTTCAGGGATATGTTCTTCACCTTCTGATGGAGCTCACAACATATCTGCTCCTTGATTCCATCCACGGGGTAGCCGGGACCGCCATCTATCATCCGTGCACCGTCAGACGGGACCTCCGATTCAGCCACGCTGCTTCTCCGCAGAGATGGGCGGCGGTAATATCGAGTGCAGGATCTTGCAGGCGCTCTCCTCTAAGTTCGTCAATCTGCTGCTGCTGCTTGTCAATTCTTGCTAGCAACTGGTTGAACCTGTCTTCCTCCTCCTCCTCCCGTCGCTTCTTTGCTCTCGATCGGCTTCTATAAGTATCTTTGTCTTTGGGAAACCCAATCTCCCAGGGATAACTAGGGCCAAGGCCTCGTGTTCGTCCTCCGTGTTCGGCATTCCCGAGGACCTTTGTCAGCAAGTCTTTCTCTCTATCGGGACGGAACTTTGTTTTCCCCTCTTTAATTTCTTTCACCACTTTCAGCCATGTCTCCCTGGGTACCTTAATCCCGTCACTGCAAACAAGGTCCCCTGTCTCATCGTCATACTCACTCCCATGCGCAAGGAAAAAATTTCTTGCCCTCAATTCCCATTCTTCGCGAATTGGTTCTGAAATGATCCCTTTAGCAAGCAGCGCTTCCTCTATTTTATCCCACTTTGGCATGGCAGTCACGTAGCCCCCTGTCCCGAGGCGATGGTGATATTTCTTTTTCGCAGCATTTGTCTTGTTTCGTGTTGACTTTTCCGTAGCATCTGCTGACTACTTGTACTTCACAAATGCATCCTAGTAAGCCTTCTGCTTCGCTAGATAGCCTTCGAATTTTGGAGCAATATTGTTCTTCTGATACTCTTGCCATAATGTTTTCTTCCACTGCCGGAATAGTTCGGCCATCTTCTTAAGAGTAAACACCTTGACTTTATCCCTCAATCCAGCTGTGTCGTCCTTTTCCTCACATTCTGGGAGGGTGAAATGTGCCATGAGGTCATTCCAAAGACCATCTTTGTACCTTTCGGCGACATACTCATTATCTTCCACCCCTTTGGGCTTATGCCACTCTCGAACAGTGATCAGGACGCGATCCCTAACCATAACTCCGCATTGTTTTACAAATTTCTTTGCAACCTTTATGGGTTCCAACGGTTCACCCAGTTGTGATATCTTTGTAATTGTATAATGCGCAGATGGGGCCAACTTTTTGGCCGGGCCTCGTTTGGAACATTTGCTCGATGTGGAGGCCTAAGAGAAGAAACATTCATCAATTCATATATATACAACTCAATTAATGCATCTACTGATCATCGGACTTCATATATATACCTCGCCGGACTTCGTTAAGGGTCCATCGTCGGAGCTATCGCCTTCTCCATCATCAGAGGCGTCGGCTTCCCCCTCATTTTGGTCGACCTCTTCACCCTCACCGGATGGGTTCAGATACATCGAGGGAGATTCGGGTGGATCAGCACTGGGGGCGTTGTGGATTATGTCCTCGAGAATTTCTTCTTGTGTTAGGTCTCTGCGGATTGGACTAGGTGGCTCCATAGTTTCTGCAAAAATGCACACAATATCATTATCGCATACAATATTGCTACTAGAACATAAAAATACTACAAAAATAATACTACATACAAATAGTACATAAAAATACACCACTAATAATATCACAAATACATCTAGAATAATCCAGTTACATAGCTCGGGTCCATTATTTTTAAACCTAATACATCATGAATAATATCACTAATACATCTCCCATGCATTAACCTCTCAAACTAACTTCGACCGGTTCCTGAGCCGCAGGGTGCTGAGCCGCCGGCGCAGCGCATCCAAAGAGAAAGAACCCTCACAGGGTCATAGCTCACATGATAAGGAACCCTCTGAACAAACGACTAGCTATTACTATAATGCCTATCCAATAGATACATGTAGTAACGGACGTGCTCGTCCTCCTCTCTGATACGGCGACGGACCACCTCCTCGGGGGCCGGCTCCCTCTGCACCGAGCGTGGCCCACGCGACTTCCACCAAAGAAGATCTGGGTCAACGACATCACCCGGATTCCTCACCAAGCTGCGCGTCCCGGAAGGTAGCACCTCCCAGTGCCAGCCCGGCGGAGCCCAGTCCCGCACATCGCTCCTCTGATCCAACAGGGACATCATCACCGAGAACAATAAACTAAAAACACCTAAGTCAAAATTCTATTTCTACACTAAAAAAGTAATACCAATTTAACTTAGCAAAATTTCTAAAGTACCAATTTAACTTAGCAAAATTTGTATTTCTACACTAAAAAAGTAATACCAATTTAACTTAGCAAAATTTCTATTTCTACACTAAAAAAGTAATACCAATTTAACTTAGCAAAATTTCTAAAATACCAATTTAATTTAGTAATAAAATTTGTAAAGTACCAATTTAACTTAGCAAAATTTCTAAATATCAATCTAACAAATCTAAAATATAACCTAAAATTAAACTACCCAAAAAATCTACCTAATTAACTGATCTAAATTTAAACTAACCTAAAATTCTACCTAATTAACTGATAAAAAAACTAACCTAATCGAGGGGCGCCGGCGCGGAGGACGTACGGCGGCGGGCTCGGGCGCGGAGGAGGCGACGGCGGTGGGCGCGGAGGACGGCGGGCTCGGGCGGCGGAGGAGGCGACGGCGGCGGGCGCGGAGGACGACGCGCTCGGGCGGCGGAGGAGGCGACGGGCGCGCGGGGACGGAGGGCGCGGATCGGAGGACGACGGGCGCGCGGGGACGGAGGGCGCGGAGGACGGCGGGCGACGGGCGCTCGGGGACGGAGGAGACGGGGGCGTGGAGGCGGAGGCGAAGGGCGCACGGTGGAGGATAGCGGCGGGCGCGGCGGAGGAGAGCGGCCGGCGGCAGGAGGCGACGGTGGTGGTGGAAAATTTTGCAGCCTGACGGCGCTAAGTCACAAAATGGCATCCGATGTCGCGGCCGGCGGCAGGAGGCGACGGTGGCGGTGGAAATTTCGGCAGCCTGACAGCGCTAAGTCACAAAATGGCCTCCGGTGTCGCGGTCTGAGCCACGCACCGGGGAGACGACCAGCTTTATAAACCCCTCCTTCCCCCCCTAGTCGCGGAGCGTGGTTCAAACCGTGACTAAAGGCATGTCTTTAGTCACGGGTTTAGCCACGCCCCGTGACTAGGGGGGGGGGGGCGGGGGCGGTTTCAGATCCAAAGTTTAAGTCGCGGCTGGTGGTACGGGCCGTGACTAATGGGCCCAAAAAATTTGCGCGCGCTGGGCCAAAAATGCTCTCGCGCGCCGTTTTCTCTGTTTTTCAAATCCGGCATAATTTCAAAACATTGAATATTTGAATGAATTTGAGAAAACTTTCAACATGAAAAGTGCTTGAATTTGAATAAGTAATCCAAAACTATTTTTTGTTTTATAAAATAATTATTGTAACTCTACAAACTATTAACAATTTTTCCATTTTCAATTAAAAAATGGATTAACTAATATTTTTTTGCATATTTTTGAATCTGGAGCCAATGACAACAGTGGATCATTTGATAATAACTAGTTCCATCGACCGAATACAAATCATTTGTCCTAACCAATGACAACAGTACAGAATGACAATAGTGGATCATTTGTCCTAACAATCTTAGTCATACTCCTGCCTAGGCCTATAATACTCGTCCTCGTAATCGTCGTCGTCGCTGTCATCGGACGGCGCTCGTGGCTCCAACCTCGACGGGTGAGAACGCCTGGACTGGATGTGAGGGTAGCGCAGGCGGGGGTTATCGCCGGCCGTGATGTAGTCCATGACGCTCTGGAGAGTCCGGCCACCCCACCACAGCTGACGGCCGGCCTCGTTGAAGTTCGAAGGAGGTGGGCCGTCCTCCTCGTACCTGGCGAGCCCCTCTCACGCCGATTGATGAAGAAGGCGTCCCAAGTCGGGCGGTAGTCGGGATGCCAGCGGGGCTCCTCTGCTCCGGCGTGAGCTCG